>JANIPN010000219.1:646510-668296 GCA_027478595.1 Erythroxylum anguifugum
AATCAGAATATAGCTCCCCTGTTTCTGTTATTGCTTTCACTGTTACTGCTTATTTGCCCTGAGTTCATATCATCACATTTTCTGTGTTGAATCTATCTCAAGCTAAACCGGTGTTCTTGAATCCGATGTATGTGAGTCGAAACAATACGCAGACTTTGCCAACTTGATTCCTGTTATGTTAAGAAAAACACACCCAACCTTGTAAGAAGCTTGTGACTTTTGAGAGCTTTAAATTGAAACTCTAATCAAATTCAACCGAATGTATCCATTGATTAGACAAAAAATCTCCCAAATTCACGGGGACAGATCCTCAGTCCCCAAATTTGTGTACCAATCCTGTGTCACTAAATCCAAGTCATCTATTTATATGGGACCCACACAAATGAATGACTTGGATTTAGTGGCACAGGGTTGGTACACAAATTTGGGAACAGAGAATTTCATGCCAAAATTCATCCTCAACGTAGACTTTTGAGTTGATTGGATTGCGACATTCTAACTGTCCATTAGTGCTGTTAAAACAGCGATGTTTTGTCTATTTGATTGAGATCGTGTTAAGCTTTCAAGCTCAAAATTTGCTCCAAGTGCAGTTAGCTCAAGAATGGTTTCTTTACTTTGGGCTAGATCGGGTCAAATTTTCTGACCTTAACTGAAAATAGTTTGGAATCCTAAGTAAAAGGAAGAGATCGTCCTATCATCATTAGTAATCTTAGTTACACCCTCAAGTGAAAGATAGTTTGAAGGTGGTCTTTGTCTTTTTTTTTTTTTTTTTTATAACTAAGATGGTTTTTGTTTGAAGCTCTTACTAAGGCATGCATGATCTTGTAAATTCTAAGTGAATCCAATCTATGAAGCTTATTTAATTTCCTACAACTCGTTTTGATTAATTCTTGTTAATTAATGAAAAAAGATTAAAAAAGAAAGCCCTTTTGATCCAAATGGGAAATCGTAAAGAATGAATATCTGTTTTTGTGAGGAAATTAGCATCAGAAAAATTGAATAAATAAATAAATAAAATTTAGCTTTACTCATTTTTTTGAGGTTTGAGATAAAAGTCATAATTTTGTTGTAAATATATATATAAACTATATAATAACATACTGTAAATTTAATATTCATTATACCAACCTCGTCAAGAGTATTATTTATTTATTTATTTATTCAATCATAATATTACTTCTTATCATCAAAATGAATAAATATAAGATTTTTCAATGTTTTAAAAATCAAATCAAAAGTTAAACCGATAAAAGAAATGGTTTAAGATTTGAAAAGTTCAATCAATATTAGATCATTATAAAACTTGTTAAATATTAACTAAAATTGAAAATTTTGAAATAAAATTAAAGGTAATAATCCTAAATTTAAAGTTAATTAAAAAGGGAGACTGTTAAATGAAAATTAATTAGTTTATAAAAATCAATTAATTTACAAAAATTAATCGATTAATTAATAAATGAATCAATTTTTAACAACAATGATTATTAAAGTAAATCGAATCAAAAAATTGACGGATTCAAAGTTTTTATGATTAAACCATCTGAATTAGTTCGATTTTTTAATTTTAGAGATTTTAAATATAATTTGCTATAAGTTATAATTAAAATATTTTATTACGACTACATTTATTGAATAAATTTTAATAATGACTCTTAAAGTTAAATTTAATTTCTTATTTACTAGTTGTTATCTTTTTAATTTTTATTATATTCGAGTTTGTTTTTTAATTTATGAATTAGTAGGGCCATAATAATGAAACATAAATATTATACATTTACTAATTAAATGCTACAGACATGATTTAAATTAATTTTTAAATTTGATTAGAATTAGTAAAATTTAATTTTCAATAATTTATTATAATTATAATTAATTATTAGTTCAAATCGATTTCAATTAAATTTAATTGGATTTAAATACTAAATTAAAAAATAAATAGTTGATTACTCCGTACGTAATATTTATATGAAGTGTATATTATCATAAATTTTCAATAAAAATAGAAAAAGAATTTTTATAAAAAATTGAATCTAACACTTTCTTACATTCCCACGTGATACTCACGTGACTAAATCGTCGATGATAAAATCCCCAACTCAAAACTGGCGGGAATGCGCCACTCGCCAACTTTCTTTCTCTTTACTTTTCCCTCCCAAATTTCTCCTGCTCAGCCGCGCCGATGAACCGTAACAGCAACAACCGAAAACGGCCACCGCAAACGCCACAACCGCCGCCTCCGACCAAGCATCAAGCTATTTCACCCAACGGAGACGAAGAATTGGTCGACGAGGATGTCTTCCTCGAAGAAACTCTCATTGCCCAGGACGAGGAAAACCTCATGCTCCGCGATGTCGCATCTCGAATCGATAAGTGGACTCGTCCGGCTCTCTCCAGTGGTTATGTCTCTCAATCTCTGAGCATTAGTGAGTAATTTTTTGTTTTGCGACTAATTGTGTGATTTTTTGTCCTTCATTGCTAGGGTTTTGTGTAAAGAAGTGTTTTTTACGTTTTCGTTTTCGTTGTTATGTTTTTGTTAGTATTTCAGCAGCTGGAGATTGATTATGTGATTGGAGAGAGTCATAAAAAACTGTTGCCTGATAGGTCGGGACCTGCTGCTATTATTAGAATTTTCGGGGTCACAAAGGAAGGTTAGTTTGTGATTTTAACCAATTTGTGATGATTTTCTCAGTGTTAGTTTCAATACTTGTATATATTGTATCGCTAGCTTGAAAAACTCGTCTTTTTTCTTTTATGTAGGATGAATTCTCATAAATAAGTTTGAAAAAATTAATCGACATGTACACATGCATTGTTTATGCTGATTGCATTGCACAATCATTAGTGCAATGTGTACTTAGTTAGGGAGCCATTCATGACGTTATAAGTACAATGCTTGAATCTCTGGGCAGTTTCCCCTATTCTTTTCCACCTTCTGCCAATATTTATAATCCAATGGGCAGAAGTGATGACCAAAGTATATACTAGTTAAATTTTTTACCTTTAGACCTTACTTATCCATTTTGCATCGGGGATCATTATGTGTTTTTTCCTGATTTATTTGACTAGATTAATGCCACTTCCATAACGTCATCTCTACAATTTTAGCAGATGATTTATGATTTATATAATAATTTCCCTTGAAGTTTGTAGTAATGGTTTCTTGAATTTGGAAGGGAAGCAACCTCAGCTTGAAACTTGAAAGCCTTCTATGAAGTTAGAGTTTGCTGCATTTCTTTATTCCGAGATTGCGCACAGAGCCTTTATCTGTGCCATTATCTCACCTTGTGCTTGGGAGTTTTCGTGAAGTGCTCTGGACATAAGGGACCACTTGCTTGAAATTAATCTTTGTTATGGAAGTGTGTAATTTTAAATTTTACAGAATGCAAATAAAAAGAACTTTAATTGAACATGCTACTAATTTTTTTTTAAAATTAACATGCTACTAATGTTGATATCATCCATTACCCAGGGAATAGTGTTTGCTGCCATGTTCATGGATTTGAGCCATATTTCTACATCGGCTGCCCTCCTGGTATGGGTCCTGATGATATTTCCCGCTTTCACCAGATTCTTGAGGTATCCATACTCTGCCACTTGTTTGGTTTATGTGTCTCCATCATGTTGGATTTTCTATATTAGTTATTTTCTATGCTTCAGGGGAGGATGCGGGAAGTTAACAGGAACAGTAAGGCACCCAAATTTGTTCTACGAATCGAACTAGTGCAAAAGAGGAGCATTATGTATTACCAGCAACAGCCTTCTTATCCCTTTCTCAAGATTGTAGTTGCATTACCAACAATGGTAGCCAGCTGTCGCGGTATGCTTCTTGTCTTTCCCTTTCCCTTTCCCTACTTTTTCTCCTCCTAATTTACATGTTCTTATATTTGTGGGTTCAGTTAACAATCTTCAGTCCTTTGCAGGTATTCTTGACAAGGGCATACATATTGATGGCCTTGGTACAAAAAGCTTCATGACATATGAAAGCAATGTTCTTTTTGCTCTTCGTTTCATGATTGACTGCAATATTGTCGGGGGAAATTGGATTGAAATACCTGCTGGAAAGTATAACAAGACGTCAAGGACCTTATCATATTGCCAATTGGAGTTTGATTGCTTGTATCCTTACATTTGGGAGATGATTACGTCTATCCCTTGTTCTTAGTCATTGCTCTACAAGGTCAAATGTCTTTCCTTAACAATTCTTGACAGGTATTCTGAGTTGATCAGTCATGCCCCTGAAGGGGAATTTTCAAAAATGGCTCCATTTCGCATATTAAGTTTTGATATTGAATGTGCCGGTCGTAAAGGCCATTTCCCTGAACCTACCCATGATCCTGTAATTCAGGTTCGTTCCTGGTTATATGTTCATCCCTCTTTCTAATGCAGCATTATAGTGGTGTTTATCATTTTCCCTATTTCTGAAATATGATTGTTGTTGTCATTTTAGGTGGCCAACCTAGTGACCTTGCAGGGAGAGAAACAGCCATTTGTTCGTAATGTCATGACCTTAAAGTCATGCGCTCCAATAGTTGGCGTGGATGTGATGTCATTTGACACAGAAAGAGAGGTTCTACTAGCATGGAGGGTATAATTTAGGCTTTTGGTTCTCTTTAACTTCACCAGCAGCAAAAATCATTTTCAATTTGATGCTTGTTGATTTCATGAGTTTGAACACGATTTGAAGATGGAGCTATCACCCGCGAACGGGTGTCAAAAGTGGTTCCATCTTATGTCATCATTCTTTTTAATTAGGGTTTAGATTGATTATGGAAGTGGAGCATTAGACTATGCAAATCTGTACGTCGATCAGATTATATTTTATTGCATGAAATTAACATGATTAGTGTGCCCATAATGTGAAAAATGGGAAAAAAAAAGTTTTTCAGAACTTGCCATAACAGCTAAACCTATGCCAGATAGCCTCCTTTTACCAAATGATGGATCATTTTCCCATCAATGTTAGCATGTTAACTTTTGTATGTCGATTGTCTCGCGACGTCTATTATCTCTAATACCATGTCGTACTTTGACATAATGGTTCCCTGATAATTCTACTGCATTAAGTTCATTTAGACTTCTATTATCATGGTTTTGTTTATGATAGATTGATTTGCTTACAGGATTTTATCCGTGAAGTAGACCCAGATATTATAATTGGATACAATATCTGCAAGTTTGACCTGCCATATCTCATTGAGGTAGTTAGTGGTTGTTGACAATGAGATGGGTTTGTTAGCTTGTATTCTAAATTGTTATTTTAAAGAATGTCTGTGTCTGAATAACGCAATTATCCTTTTTTTTTGGGCTTACAGAGAGCTGAAGCATTGGGAATATCAGAATTTCCTGTACTAGGCCGCATCAGGAACAGTAGGGTACGAGTAAAAGATACAACTTTTTCATCAAGGTACAGTAACACCTTGCTTTATTTAAATTCCATTCTTTCCCTTCTAAACTGCTATTTGATTGCTTTCCTTTCATCTTTGTCAGTTTTCTTCCTCTGTTAATGTATGGTGAAATGAACTCTATCATGTACTAAAGCAAACGTAAACATTGTAGATGTGAGCCAATATCAAAATAGTTATCAGACCAATACCACAGTCCGTTGTAAAAAATAATTAATGACTATTTCCCCTCTCCTTAAATGATGTGGTCATGATATAGTGCTGGGTGTCAATTAACTGTTACATATCTGTTTCTTTGAAGCAGTTTGTCAGTACGTTTAATGGATTTAGCTAACCTCTTGTGTACATTCAACCTAAATGACATATGATGATGATTGTTATGTGTTGTACAGGCAATATGGAACAAGGGAAAGCAAAGAAGTGACAGTAGAAGGCAGAGTTCAATTTGATTTACTTCAGGTTCTGTCTTATAGAGTGGTTGCTTCAATGGGTTACATTCTTTATTTTCTGTTGTAACTTATCCTCTTTTGTTCACAAAATACTATATTTTTTGCAGGCAATGCAACGAGATTATAAATTGAGTTCTTATTCCTTGAATTCTGTTTCATCACACTTCCTCTCTGAGCAGGTAATTTTTGGATTTCTCTCTTTTATATTTCAAGTGGCTTCATGCACAAGTATTTTAATCTTCAACTGAATTTTCGGACCCATGTTCTAGAATTAAAATTTAGAAGAAAGTTGTACCTGTGAGTACTGCCTGACTGTTTAAACGAAAGCATTTTCTCTTGTAACCAACAAGGACCTACACCTCTATCGATTTTGAGGTGCTTGTTTTGGTATTGTGGTAACGGTAGGTGGGTATAGGTTGCATGGGATGAACTCATCGATTGTAGGTTTTTCCAATGAATGCTAACTGCTTTACTTCCTTACCCACTCCACTCCCTTCACTCCCCTCTCCTATCTTTGAATCCATGTACTTTGCTGGGATTGCTTTCATCCAGCATTTCTTGTACTGTTTATCTGTTTAAAACCCTTTTTAACCATATGTTTTGTCTTATCTGTTGCCTACAAAGAATGATTAGCAATTTGTGTTGGTAAGCTCATATATTCCATCTTTTTGCAGAAAGAAGATGTGCATCATTCAATAATTGCAGATCTCCAGAATGGGAATGCAGAAACTAGGAGACGGCTTGCTGTATATTGTTTGAAGGTGTGTCGCTTAGTTTAATTTTGGTTTTGGAACTGTATGTCTGCTTCCCACGTTGTGCCTGTCAAGTGAACATCATTGTAAGTGATCCTCAAGTTAGAAATTAAAGTTTGAGAGAGCAATTTGGTGATTTCAGCTTGATATATAGATGTGGTCCTGTTCATATCCCCCTGTTATTTGGAAGGTAATACAGTGGCGCTGAAATAAAATTTACTGTTAGACAGTTCTTAATTTATTAGATGTATTGCTAGGGAATTGTTGCGAGCCTGCATTGCCTGATTTGAGACATTTATTTTCACTTCGAGATTTCTGCGTGGTTCATACTTGGCTAGAGGATAAAACATTGTCTCAACATTGGCTAGAGGATAAAACATTGTCTCAACCTGCTTCTATAATTTTTTGCCTACGTTTATGCAACAGCACATGTTTATTTTCTGTAGTTGTAAGTTGCACATTAATAGAATTGGACCACTGATACAAGGATGGTCAAGCTTGTATAGCATGATGTTTAATGTCAAAATTTGTGGAATCCAGGATGCTTATCTCCCACAACGACTCTTGGACAAACTGATGTATATTTACAACTATGTAGAAATGGCTCGTGTCACAGGTGTTCCTATATCCTTTCTTCTTTCCAGGGGTCAAAGCATCAAGGTTTGCAAATTCTAATTGGTTGTTAGCTTGGTTTATAAGGTGATAATGGTAGATTAAATTCATGATTTTATTTTGTTCAGGTTCTTTCTCAACTCTTAAGGAAAGCTAAACAAAAGGACCTTGTCATTCCAAATGTAAAACAGTCAGGATCTGAACAGGGAACATATGAGGGTGCCACTGTGAGTACAATTCAATACCTGAAGCAATTGAATCTCGGTTAATGCTCAAAATGCTTAATAACATACAGGAGGATGGCAAATTATGCACTTTCAAAGCTTCATTTTGTGATGAATTTGTTTCTCAAAAGATCTATACTTTCTAAGAATTGGAATATCCTTGGTGATACTTTAGATTCTGCTAAATTCAGGTTTTGGAGGCCAGAGCAGGGTTCTATGAAAATCCGATAGCAACACTTGATTTTGCATCTCTGTATCCGTCTATCATGATGGCATACAATCTATGCTATTGCACTCTGGTGATTATGATTTTTATTTTATTTTTAGTATAAACTAAATAAATTTCTTTTTTTAAATAAGAAAATTCTTCTTAAGAGTTACATTTTGTTGTAACTATTGAAGGTCACTCCCGAAGATGTTCGTAAGCTCAACCTCCCCCCTGAATGTGTCAACAAAACACCATCTGGTGAAACATTTGTCAAATCAAACTTGCAGAAGGTTAACATGTCATTTATAAGTGAATCCTTGTGCCCCCGTTATCATTTCTGTTTTGTATTGATGTTATCTGGAATCAAGTGTATTGGTTTCTCAAAAGATTCAAATTTGAATTTGATGAAAGTGGATTGTGATTTACTTTCAGGGAATTCTTCCAGAAATTCTTGAAGAACTGTTGACCGCTCGTAAAAGAGCAAAAGCTGATTTAAAGGTAGTTCATTTTTCATGTCAAACTCTACGTGAATGCTTTTATTCAACAACGCTGTTATTTCACGAGCTCCATTTTCTATCCTTTCGTGTCTTTGGTGCTCCTAGACTTCTTATACTTTGTTATGCTGTTATTTAGGAAGCAAAAGATCCTCTCGATAAGGCTGTTCTAGATGGTCGACAACTGGCCTTGAAGGTAAGCTTGTTTCAGAAATCTGTGAATGGTAGTATATGGTCTCTTGTTCAGCTACAATTTTGTCCGCCATTATCAACTCACTCATAGTTTAAGGTCTTTGAGGTTTGTTGATTTTGCAGGTAAGTGCTAATTCTGTGTATGGATTCACAGGAGCTACAGTTGGCCAGTTACCGTGCTTAGAGATATCTTCAAGCGTTACTAGCTATGGTATTCTCATTGTGATACTAACTATAAATTGTGTACGCTGATAAGCAAATGAGTCATTCAGTTCCAATTTCATTTCATCTGAGAAGCTTTTTCCATGTCAAGGTCGGCAAATGATTGAACACACAAAAAGGCTTGTGGAGGACAAGTTCACCATATTAAGAGGTTATGAGCACAATGCTGAGGTATGCCAGCTGAACCTTTTTTGGAATATGGTACACCATAGTATACAAAGAAATGGCATGATATTTTGGTTTGGAATTGGTAGGCGAAATGTTTTATTGTTTGTATGCCAAAATTTAGTGATCAGAATGCTAATACTTGCATAATTGGTAGTTTTGGGTCACGTGTGTAAACATAAAGTAAATATTCGTTATAAGAAAGAAAGGAAGACATAAAACACTTAATAATGACCCTCACAAGATCCATCTCTTAATCTGATCTCCTTTTCGGTCAGGAAGATTAGGTTGGTAACATGAAGGCTGGTGGTGGCTCCACGATATCTTAGAACCCTAACAGTAAAGTACTCTCTCATTTTTCTTTGCTTTATTTTCTTTGAATTATGCAGGTTATCTATGGGGACACAGATTCTGTCATGGTGCAGTTTGGGGTGCCTACTGTGGAAGAAGCCATGAAGTTGGGGAGAGAAGCTGCTGACTACATCAGTGGAACTTTCACAAAGGTAAGCCTATTGTTGTTACACCTTTGAATTTTATTCCACAAACTGACTTTGTGTACTCCCTGATACTCTTCAACATTAGGTTTTCTTTAATGTGTAATACCTGTAACTAGCCAAACTATTTTTTAATGTGGATATTTGCATTGTGAAGCCCATCAAGCTAGAGTTTGAGAAGGTTTATTATCCATATCTCTTGATTAGCAAGAAGAGATATGCTGGGCTATTCTGGACTAATCCGGAGAAATTTGACAAAATGGACACTAAAGGTTAAAGTTGTGCTTATCAAACCTCGTTTCTATTTTTTTCTTTCTTTTATTGTAGGCTGTGAGCCTTGTAATTTGACTTGGCTTATATAATTGGCAGGCATTGAAACTGTTCGAAGAGACAACTGTTTGTTGGTCAAAAACTTGGTTACTGAGTGCCTTCATAAGATTCTTATTGACAGAGATGTCCCTGGTGCGGTTCAATATGTTAAAAACACCATTTCCGATCTTCTTATGAATCGTGTGGATTTGTCACTTCTAGTGATCACAAAGGTAAGGAACTTCAACTGTTCACAGTTTCTGGAGTCCTTTGTAATCAACTTGACGTACTTTGTTAGGAATAAGGGTCACAGAGGAGGAGAGTGGTTAGTTTATACACGGAAGAAGAAGACAGGCTGTAAGCAGTAGTGAGATAGTTAGATATCGATATATTTTAGTGATTTAGGTCGTTAGTAGGAGATATCTATTCTTTAGAAGTTTGTTAGGATAAGTAGATATAAAAATTATAATCTATGGGGGTAGGCTTTTAGATTGGAAAAAATTCTTGGAAGATTTCCTGAGATTGTAAGGGGGGTTTTCCCATGTGAAGAAGGTTCTTCCTTCTTGTTTTGGAATAACACTGAGCTATTGCTCTGTATTTAGTGTTATCTAACACACTGGTACATTAACTTGAATTGTTACCTAACATACTTTTATTTACATCAGGGCTTGACAAAAACAGGAGATGATTATGAAGTAAAGGCAGCTCATGTCGAACTTGCTGAACGCATGCGCAAGGTTCCTTTTGATTTGTTTACTTGCATAGTTAAAATTTCACTAATGCGATGCTCCCAATTTGCATTGTTGCGCCACTAATGCTGTACCTAGCTATTATGTATTTATGAATGTATTTCTTGCTAGGTTTTATTCTTTTCTACAAATTGCTTTTGTTTCATGTATGTGATTATCACTGGTTAAGACCCAAGGTTTCAGCATGTTGTTTCTACTACTTTCCCTCATCAAGTTCCTATGGCCAAAGCTCTTTTTGAATTTTTTTTTGCATGATTGTTGCTGTTCGACATCCATCCCTTGTTGGAATATGTTTAAAAAACTAATGATTTCTGGCTAAAGCTAATCATCTCCAATGGACCCCTGGAATCAACCATAATCTTTCGGTGCATAAATCAGTAGGGCATTGCAGGAGATAAAACTTAGTGGAAACTTATATTGATCTTGTGTTTGAGAAGTTTAATAGGGGTTATGTCACTCTTATGGATAGCTGATTATCAATAATTATGCAACTTTCTGGTTCTCATCTTTTTATAAGCATTTTTTCAGAGAAATCAGAGTTTTGATGTCTTGGAATTTGCAATAATTTCATAATTTTAAGTGTAACAAAATCCTTATGTCTATCATTCATAGAGAGATGCTGCCACTGCACCAAATGTTGGGGATCGAGTTCCTTATGTTATTATAAAAGCTGCAAAAGGTGCCAAGGTAGTTCTTCACATGACTGTGTTTCAGTTAGTTTCCTTGATATTATTTAAAACAGTTGTCATCTTTTGATCCTTGGCTTGATTTTACTCTTATCAGGCTTATGAGAGATCAGAGGACCCTATCTACGTGCTTGAAAACAACATACCAATAGATCCTCAATACTATCTTGAGAACCAAATTAGTAAGGTTGGTTTGTGTGTATCTGGTTAAAATATGATTTTCTTGGCAATGCCAGTTCATCATAGCATTCATATTGCAGCCACTTTTAAGAATATTCGAGCCTATATTGAAGAATGCTAGTAAAGAGCTCCTCCATGGAAGTCATACAAGATCTATATCAATCTCAACTCCTTCAAATGGGGGCATCATGAAATTTGCTAAGAAACAACTCAGTTGCATTGGTTGCAAAGCAATAATTAGGTATGCTTCTCTGCTCATCTGTGTTAATCTTTTTTGGATGATATGTAGAATTGTAGGTAAAAATCAAAATTGAAAAGTCCTGAATATCTTTTCAGTGTCAGATAAACATAAATTATTGACTTTATGAAGATATAACACTGGATGGTATTCGGTATAATGCAATGGGTACAATGTAAATGCAATAGTAAAATCTGTTTCTTTTTTCGCTGGTTGTGAGTATGTGAAATGCCATGGATGTTGCTTTACACTGTTTAAATACACGTTTTATTATATAGCTACCATATGTAATCGTTAAGTCAATACATCTATCATTACATAACACGATTAATTCCATTCCACTTTATTACATCATACCAAGCACAATTTCTGTTTTTCTGGACCAGTGATTCCGATCGGACTCTCTGCTCTCATTGCAAAGGAAGAGAAGCAGAGCTTTACTGTAAAACGGTTTCTCAAGGTATATATCTGTTCACGAATCTTATTCTCTATGAGATGATATTAGTATTGGGAGAAATTCTGTGATTGATTATGCAGAACTGTAAGTGCTTGCAGTATCTGAGTTGGAGTTGCTTTTTGGGAGGCTATGGACGCAATGCCAGGAGTGTCAAGGCTCTCTTCACCAGGATGTTCTTTGTACAAGGTTTACCATCAGCTTCACTATTTCATTAACTCACTAAAAAATAATATTCTTCTTGAACTTTAGCTTGGATTTCTCATCCGAATGCATTAAATTCGGTAAAAGAAAACAAGAAAAGAGATGAAACCCAATAATCATTTGATTTATGTAACTGGTAATATTTTTCGGTTTACTTCTTTTGACAGTCGGGATTGTCCAATATTCTATCGGAGGAAGAAGGCTCAGAAAGATATGGCTGAAGCAAAGCGGCAGTTAGACCGATGGAACTTTTAACATTTGTAAAGAAGCCATCACCTTTATTTACTTGTGTTTCTCCAGGGGAATCAAATATTGTGCTTATCAAGGAAAGTTGCAACTTCACTATGTGAGATGCTTCATCTAAAGTACAGCGATCAAACCAAACTGATTCACAAATTGGCTATCACAAATTGTACAAAGAAAACCCAGAACCTCTGGTAAGGGATGTGAAGTGCTAGGTAAAAACAGGCTCTTGGGATTTGACTGTTGCATTAGAACAAGCTTGAACATGGACGAAGGAAATTCACCGTTGGGGTAGAAGCTTGGCGTAACTCCGGGTGATGTGCGATTATCAGACTGTCCTTTTGACATTTCAGGAGTTTCACCTCTCTCTACTGTTATTTACACGGTCTGCACTCTCTATCTCGAAAGGATTGTATAGATTGTCTATACTCTGTATCTCCACAGGATTTACATGTATGGCTTTCTGAGCTAAATTTGTGCCCTTGTCAACTGTAATGTGAATTGGAGCTCCGTACGAGTTCAAACAAATGACTGAGTGAATACAATTTGATCGCCGCAAAGAATTACGTAGATGTTCCATTAAGTTTCTTCAAACAAAACTGACCCCGTCTTCATATTTGAATTACATTCTTTTTATCCAAAGGAGACATAGAGCATTATGTGGAGGTGATGATAAACAGGAAATGAAATCATTATGATTTAAACAATAGATTTTGCATAGGCTAAAGTTCCATTTGCAATTAATATGATATGCATTTCTGTCATATTACGTCTTGCAAATACATGGGTTCTTATGTTGGATCAATTCTTATGTCCTGAGATTCTCTTTCTTCATAATTCTGCAACATTCTTTGGCACCGAACGCATATCAGCAGCCCTTCTTCAGTTCAAGTGTACAGTCTCAGGCGCTGTTTTATTGGTTCCCGGCACAAAGGACACATTGTAATAGTTGCAGCACATTCTTTACAAGTCTTTGGCAAGGAAAAGAAAGGATAAGAACTTGGCAAAATGAAGACATACAGGAATAACTTGATAAAGGTAAACTTACCACATGACCGCATCCAAAAGCCATATCCTTCGGGTTTGTCAAGCAAATTGGGCAACCCTTGTACGATAACAAGAATTCTTTCTGAAAAATTTTCATTGAAACATTAAGCTTAAATACAGTTGTGGGAAAAGAAAGGATACCGGTTCAGCTACTGCTGCTGATGCCGATTCAACTGTTTCAAATTTCATCATATGAGAAACTTGTTTAACTGCATTATCATGATCAATTACTTCACGTGGAGGTGGTAGCGGCCTCGTGCGTGGAGCACCGTCTCCGCTGCACAAACAGAACGGTTGATACTGAACTCCTCAAGTTGATTAATCTAACTGCAAAATCTAATAGCTAGCTTACTGTGCTCTAGGAAGAGCTAGAGTAGCTTGATACTGAGATGGGATTTCCATCAGAGCAGCAAGTGCAAAGGATGTCTCTTTCTTAGATGTTTCATTGTTATCCGACATGATGTTTGTAAAATTGACAAACTGCAAAACGGAAAAAAAAGTCCTACGTAGTTAATTCCCTAATGTCAGGATCATATGCAATAACAGAAACCAACAAGAACTTTCAGATGTTGCTGAGAGGTTCGACGTATGTTTTCACAGCAAGTCCGAAATTGTTCATATCCAACAAGCTCAACATATTCGCATTCACTCTTTTGGAAATGAGTGTAGATAAAACAGATTCTGGGGATTTCAACATCCATAACTTTTGATCTGTATACACGTCCATGTCCACATATGGTTTCTTGAGCAACATACAAATACACAAGGGTGTGATAAAATCATAATAAGCCGATATCGGATGATTTTGACCAGAAAAACTGATTAAGAACAAGGCCTAAATGCATTTTAGATCCCTGTTTATGACACTTTTTACTGACACAATATGTCCACTTTACCTGGAAGTTATCAAAAGCGCGTTGAGGAAAATTGTCATCAAATTGTTGCATAGCCTCCCACGGTCCATCTCCGACTCCGACCAAAACAATTGAAAGAGGATAATGACTGTTCATCAGGTTTACATGGATTAAAGTGGCTGCTAAAGGACATGGATAAATTGAGATAGGGGTAGAATTTCTTTACCTAGCAGCAACAATGGAATTTACAGTTTCTAGTTCTTGTTGACTGTAACTCCCAGGTGGCGTACTAGGACTCCTGGTGACCTAGCATCCATGAATCAGAAAATGAAATAGAAGTTAGAATGGATTTGATAATTGGATATGCGAAGTTGGTGTAGAGCAATGTTCAAGAACCTGTCCATCCGCAATAATAACAAGAACGTGATACTGTCCATTGCTCTTATCCACAATGTCAATTGCAGCATCAACAATGGGAGCAAAAGAGGTTGGACCTACATATAAGATAAGAATTCATGGCTCTCATTTCTCTGCATTGACCCACAACCTATTTAATCAAGACCAAATTTACATAACTAAAAGCACTTCCACTGTATACATCGTCTTATCTCGAAAAGACTGAACTCTAATTCAAACCTTCTTACTTTTGAGAAGCATATGGATGACATTACTTCAGCATTCAAAATATTTCAAGGGTAAACCTTTCTGAATACTGTAGAAGTGTACAGTGAGTACTGAAAATCTTTTTATACACCCTATTTAGGAATCCTCCTTGATTATTAAAAATGCTTCCTTTAGGTTTTGTTAATGTAAGTCACCTATCATAGCACTCATTTTCTAAGAGGTTTAAAAGTTCTTACAGATATGAACTGAGATCATAAGCTTTCAGGGCTCATTTTCAGGTCATTCTTGGTTCTGCAATCATGGTAAAAGGCTAAAGGAAGCACCGAAAGCAAGGTACAATCAGTTACAGAGACCCCAACTAAAAAGCTGAGCTGATTACATTAACACTATAAGTTCTAAACACATCTGTACTGTACTGGTATGATGTTACTTGTTTTCGGAACCTTTGTTCCCCTTTTAAGCACAATAAACTTACTGTGCTAGGGAGGCCAGAAACCAACATAAATAGATGGGTGACTGTGGCAGAAGAAACAATTATACATGAAGGGAAAAAAGAGTGGCAATCACAGACTGCAGGGAGAATAAGAATATAGAAGATTGCAATACCTGACAATTTTAAGTATGGAACAATCTCTCTGTACCGTGCCAGAGCTTCCTCAAAACCTTGACAAGGTCGATGATCAGGATAAAAGCTGAAGACATATTTCTCATTAGTTGATACTACAAGACAAAAGGGGAAAAAAACAATAAATTAAAAAGATGAAAATCCAGGGATATACTCTTAAAAAATTAGTAGAAAAATTTTCTGCCAAAAGATTATAAGTGCACTAACCATCACCAAAACCAAAACAAGGTATCAAGTTGTCTTCATCAAAAGGAGACAATGTACGGCCAATAACAGAGATTGCCTGCTCATAGGGATTTGGTGTGCTACCAATTGTGTGGAGGCTTTTCCGATGAAAGGAGTACCTGCCTTCACATTGGAACAAAAATTTCATCTCAAATCTCAACTTATCAGGAGTCAGGGAACTGATAATCTTATGTACCTAAAGTGAAAGAAATTTCACCTGACCATTCATTACTCTTTGTGAAGTCAATACCAAGTATCAAATTTGACGATTCAAGTCCAGTTTCTCTCAGTGCTGAAATAACCTGGAAGGGTTCAGAATTTGTTATTGCTACACGATCTCTTAGGACATGAAACAAATATGCTGAAAAGATCTACATCCAGGACCAAGATATGAACTCAAACAACTGTAACCAGGGAACATTAAGATGTTCATGATAATTCTGTCTGTAATTTCCATAGGTTATATAGAATTCTAAGATCAACAATCTCAATGTGATATTTGGAAATGCTGATGCATCCCCCTATGAAGCTAGTGACAAGCTAGCCCACAGATTCTAGCATTTAAAACTTGTTTTCACTTGCAAACTATTCATCAATTATCGTCTGTAACATGTCAAGTACCGCTTTTCCTTGTACAAGAAAACAATGAAAACATGAATCAAGAGCACTACAGATAATAGTGGGAAGTAACATGTCCTTAAATAGTGTTGACAACATCAAATGAGTTTCCAATATTACTTTGATGGTCTTACAACTGAAAGTCCTCAGGAAACTGGAAGTTCAAGTATACCATGTTTATGATAATACAGTTATGTCCATTATTTGTAATCTAAAATTTTAAAACCCAGCAAACTGAACTATTCTGCTACTGTGAATTTGTGACTACAGATTTTCAACCCGTTACCAAGGATCTTTATAAGTACATCATTGCCTGAAGCTTGGGTGTGTTCCTCTGCCTCTTTCAACAACGTTCTTATAAGCAGTATCCTCCTTGAAGCTGTATTCCACAGACAAGCCATACACTTGAAACTCTTCCCATTTTTGAAATACAGAAGATGACAAACCCAAATATCTGAAAGAACCTAAAGTTGTAAATCGAATAACCTGAGTCCCTAAAGTTGAGGCAAGCAACACCATAAGTGCAGGTTAAAAAGATGTCAGACAGAGGAAATTGTCCCTTGCTTCTTCACTCAGACATCCCCCTCCGGTGCTTCCTCCACCCACCACCACACACACCTGACTTTACCCTCACCCCCCACAAAAAGAGAGAAAAAAGAGTTCTTCCAGACCATCCTCCTGCTTTCCACAGCCCAATCCAGGAGAAAGTCTGTTAAGTGTAACTAGTCCAATCAATTTAAACCTTACCGAATTTTATTTTCTCACTACAATCAGCGATTTTGAATGAAAAGCCTCCAAAGCCATTCTCTTGTAAAGGATTTGTCAAAAAGTTAAGATCTTTATACCAACAATATCTTACCAGCTATTCGTTCGCAACCATAAGAGTAGAAAACAGTAAAAAGGTTTTCTACCCAAATCTGAGGCTGCACTGAAAATGAATAAGCTGTTAAACATGACTCTCAACACTGAAACACTCATTTTCTGACCAACACAGTTTGTACCTCAGCTAAGTTGGAGAAAGATCCGTTTATCCATCGTTGACCTCACATCTATTGTCAAGTGAAGTACTTCTTCACCGAATTCCTTCAAGATTTACCCTTTGGAGAACCAAATTATCATAGCATCCTCAACCACAATCAGATATCATTATATCGTAACTCCAACCAGAAAGCTAGAAGCATGTAACCACGTTGGCCAATGATTATCTCATCTTGAGAGTAAACAAGAAGCTTCCGTCGTATGTTTCATATTCGTTTAATTTCCCTCTAATCAAGATCAAGGAAAAGGCTAAATCATCTGCAGATATGACTAAAACCAGAGAGCCATCATACGGATCTAATAAAAAGGTTCAAAGGTGAAACAGAGAAAATACCTCATCCAAAGAACTGAAATTGTCGGCTATGAACTTTGGATGGTGCTTCGGATGCTGCCTATGTGCATGGACATGGTGATCATCAGCCATTGGATATGAACTCCCTGCATAAGATTGAGTTGGTTGCTGCGCATATTCATCATCTAAACTTGACTCCCTATTCCCCATATGTCTTTCCCTCGCTAAAAACTCCTCTGACTTTTTTCCTATGAACCAACAATCAATAAAGAACACGACCCAGAAAAGATAGACCACAAACCTGGATATGAGACTCAAAACTGGTACTTATGGTATCTCTAGCTGATTCTTCAACTCAAGCCTTTTTTGGGTCCTTGAAAAGTTGTCATCTTTCTGAGTAAAAAAGTCACCTTTATTGACACTTTTGAAAGGTCTCACTTCTCCAATTCTCCTTGCGTCCACTCCATTAAGTATTAATAAATAATTAGAAGCAACCAAGCTTTTTGGCAGATAAGGACAGTATGTAACTATCATGTGAATTTAGCATAGTTTCATCCAAGGATCGAACAGCTTGCACATGTTTTTTCGCACGTGTTACGGATGTTTGATTCGTTCTGTCAGACGGTCCAAGGTCTACGGAAAGGAAAGGAAAGTTTTAAGATTAAAAAAAAAAAGAAATGGATAATTAATTATCACCGCTTGAAATATTTTTACAAATAAATATATTTTTTAGAAAAAAGATCAGATTTATTAAAATTATAAGGGGCTACAAATTAAAAAGTGTTAAAAATTATTATTATTATTAATTAAATATCTAAATTGATTAAATTAAATATTACAATTCAAAATATTATTTTATTAATATTTTATTGACGTCACTGAATATTTTGATAAATATATTAATAGTTATAAATTCAATCTATAAATATTTTATATATCAAGAAAAAAAGTATTTATTAAATGTTTAAAATTATTGTTGCCTAACAAATAATGTTCGATGTATTTATTATATGAATGGACATGGGCTCATGTAATATGGCCTAAAGCCTGATTTGAGCTAAGCTTTTAGTTTGAGGCTTTAGGGGTTGATTTGGATTTGGTAAAAAAGCTTAGCCCAATTCAACTTGGTCTTGAAAATTCAATATAATATCAAATTACTACACTTTTATCATTTGTTTCCAAATTAGGAACATCGATCCTTTCATATCCCTTCAAATCCTTTGTCTCAAAAATAGTGTACCTATTCTGTCCCAATATATCTCACCCATTTATTTATGTGAGACCCACATAAATCGATGGGTAAGATACATTGAGACATGGTAGGTACACTATTTTTGGGACAGACATAAATGAATGAGTGAGATGTATTGAGACAGGGTAGGTACACCATTTTTGAGACAGAGGATCAGTCCTTCATATCCCTTCAAATCCTCTGTCTCAGAAATGGTGTACCTACCCTGTCCCAATGTATCCCATCCATCTATTTATATGGGTCCCACATAAATAGATGGGTGAGATGCATTGGGACATGGTAGGTATACCATTTTTGGGACAGACATAAATAGATGAGTAGGATGCATTGGGACAGAATAGGTACACCATTTTTGGGATAGAGGATCAGTCCCTCTTTCATATGGGATTCTTTATATGTATTTATTTTATTATTAAAAATAATTAATTTTTAATATTAAGATAAGCAACCTTTAAATTACACATATAGAGCCCATATGTCAAGGTGGATGGACCATAATATCGAACTTGTTCACGTGCATGGCATATGCTATCCCACGAATTAGTGCTTAACTTTTGGGGTTTTGGAAGACAAATTTTGGATTTAAGAGAAAGTTTTGTCTTTTCAGGAAGAGGAAAAACGATTGAACCATCTTTTATGTCTTCAATCTTATTATCATTGTCTTTCGACCGTTTGGTTATACTTCTGTTTTTATGTTGTAGTTTTCAGTTTCCGTTTTTAATTTTTTATTTATGTTTTTCTTTCAAATAAAAACAAAAATCTATTTGGTTAATGTTAATGTAGTTGTATTTTTATCGCTGATAACAATTACATTTTAGATAAAACTTAAAGATAAATTTTTTAATTAAATAAATATTTAATATACTATATAATATTTATTAAAAAAATTATTTTATTTTAATAATTTAAAATTTAAAATTTTATTTATAAATTAATATTTATTTTAAATATATTTTAATTATTAAATCAAACTTTATTTGAATATTTATATATTTTTATTTTTAATTATATATAATTTTATTATAAAAATTAAATAAAATGAAATAATTCATAATTTTATTGGTAATAAATTTAAATTTATTAAATATATAAATATAATGTTGAATTAAATTATTCATCATTTCTATTAAAAATAAATAATTAAATAATATCTATTTAAATGATAGTAAATCAGATTATGAAAAAACAAAAACAGGAAACAAAACCCACTTTTATGGTTTTCATAATTTTTGAAAACCGGAAAAAACTAAAACCAAAAATTAAAACTAAAAATTCAAACAAACATACTTTTTTTTTTTCTAAATTTAAAAGCAAAAACAGAAAATTAAAAATAAAAACTGACACCAAAAAATGTTAGGAATGGTGAAGTATGTAACGAGTTTAAGAGATTTATAAGCCAAAGTTGGTGTTCATGTCCATGTCCCAGAAATATTATACTTTTTAATCTTTCAATATAAATTATTTCTACTAGGGTTTATGAAACCCTATTTGACCATATTTGTCTTCAAACTCTCCTACACTAGTTTGCTTCTTCTTCTCCTTCTTCTTCCTCCTTTCGTTTGTTTTCCTATATCTTCACTTTTATTTCTTATCTCCGTGTTTCCCTTGAAGGGAAAGTTTGCAATTATTAGATCATTCACTTATTTTTGCTCAGACCAAAAGGAGAATACGTTGATCGATATGGTGACTCTAAACTTGTAAAAAAATACTTATTTTGATTATGATCATGTTAAGTGAAGAATTTATTTGTGTGCTCGTATTTTGATGAAGAAGAATAATTTATTTGATAAGACGATTCTAAACTAGTAAAAAAATATTTCTTCGACTAAGAAGTGTTTAATTAAATTTTTTTATTTTTAATTAATTTGACCCTAAATTTGTGAAAGAAGAGTATTTCGAGCATGAATTATCTAATTGAAGATTTTTGTTTCGAGGGAATTATTGTGTTCAAGCACATCATAGGTGTTATGGTCCTCTCTTTTTTCTTTTTTTTTTCGAAGAAACTTCATAGGCGGGCCAAGCGGGCACACCTCTCCGAGGGTTCAACTAGCGCACCACCTCACAAGCGGGTCAAGCAGGCGCATCTCATCATTGAGGGCCTAACTAGTTCTCCACCTACAGGTAAAACCCCGGCTGTCCCAGGCTCTTACAAGAGGGGCTAGTATGGAATCGAACTTGGGACCTAACCGAAGCCAAGCCCCACTCTCAACCATCGAACCATTTTTAGTTGTGAAACTTCTACAATAAATTGAAAACTTACCCACTGGAGTTTAAACTATAGGGAATGAATATATGAAATTGAAATGATGAATTTGACTCAACTCACATGAATTATTTATGTTATCTAGTCAAATGTTATTATAAACACATAGAAATTCAATACAAGTAAATATTAGTATGGTTTAAACTCATTATTTTCTGATTAATTATAAAAAATTGCACATAAACTGATTGAAAATTTACATTTTAAATTTGAATACATATTTTTTTTTTAATATTTTGATTAAAAATCCTCTAAAACAAAACAAACCCTAAAACTTTTTAATTGTTGCCTGGAAATTTGGAAATCAGAGCCTAGCATTGGACAGTGCCTGCATGTCTGGGAATATCCACACATGCGTAAACTAATGTATATATAGTTACACTTATCTATTTGTTGAAAATCATTTATCGGACCGAATGATTTTGTGTACCTGTATCCATGCTTGTTGTTTCGTTAAATGTTAATTGCTTTGAAAGAGTTTATTTCCTCTCGTCTTCTTCCTTTAGTGTTTTCTTCAATGGTTCGGAAAAGTTTCAGAATCGTTATGATGTAATAAGTTGTTTCAACTTATATAGCATCTTCAATGGACATGTACTTTGGTAAGTAGAAGAGAGAGGAAAAGGGTCCGTGACCCATTTGAGACCCAGTCTATAATACCCAATAACCATTAT
>JANIPN010000219.1:674623-689532 GCA_027478595.1 Erythroxylum anguifugum
ATCCAAATTAAGACTTTGAATAAAAAAAGTGCCACTTTAAAAATAGATTTTTAATTAAATTCGCGCATATTTAGAATTTCTTTAAATCTCTTTTTGTTTATGAATTGACAATTAATTTATAGAATGTCAGTAATTAACAATCCAAATTAAGACTTTGAATAAAAAAAGTGCCACTTTAAAAATAGATTTTTAATTAAATTCGTGCATATCAGAATTTTTTATATATTTTTAAATGTAAAAATATAAATCTCCCTTTTAATTCTTTAACTTTTTAAATTTCTTTATAAATTTTAATTTTCTAAAAAATCTTTTTTATATTTTGGTTAAAAAAATAACAAAATACAAATAATATAAACGCTATTAAATTAATTAAATTTAACTTAAATTAATAATTTAAGATAATTATAATAAATTATTAATTTAATTAATTAAGTTTGAATTAAAGAGTTATGTTGAATCTATAAACAAGATTTAATTGTCCATATCGCCTGTATTTTATTATTATTTTTTAAATCGAAGTGATAAAATTTTCAAAAAATTTAAAATTAAGAATTTTTTAAACTATAAAAAGGATTTATTCTCTCTTAATATAATTCCTTCCTCCATTAAAGCTGAAATGATTAGTTCCATCAGTAGTCACCCTGGAATTATTGAAGGCAGTAGTGGCCGTGAGCGAATAAAGCTTTTCACTTCATGAGTCAGAAAGTTGGGTAGTTCGTCACTGTCACGTACAAAAAAACAAGAAGTGACTAGTGATGAATTCGTAAAGCTTTTCTCACAGTTTATGATCGCTTGTTTATGATTCTTTCACTCTATTACGAGGCATGGTCAAGGTTAAGTTGGGGGTCCATTTCACAAGTTTGGCATAGAAGCTTTGCAGAGCTTGTGTGTGTTTATTATCAGCTATCTGCTATCTTATCTCTTGTCTTCGATTCATCTCCTAGATCTTCAACTTAATTATTTAGATACCACTTGTTTGATCGAAATGTGGATGAAATTGCAAATGGAAAAAGTACTAAGCTGTGATCACTACTATTTAGATAGCTGAGTGCATAATAATCTGTAAATTATTTGATAAACGAATAGACAGGAACACGATTCAACTATTTGGCATACGTGTAGGAACAGAACAGCATCAAAGTAGGCAAGTGAAGATAGGGAAACAAGACCAAGCTGATTATACTCAGAGAGATATGGTGATTCCAGGAAATGAACCTGCCAAAAGGATCAACCTTTCATTGCTGGGAACAGAGTTGAGACAAGTTCCAAGACATAACACATTACATGGATGTGAATCTCCAAGGATGTTGGTCCAAATTCTGACGATTGGACTTTGCACTTTCAAGAATGCAATTCACTCTTTGACAACAAATAATAGTATCAACTCAAAACTTCTGACACTAAACCTGAGATGATGAAATCAAATGAAGAAACAAAATCCCTACTTGACATGGTACAACAGCTAACGTGGAGGTATAGTTATCATGTCCAGACTAGTAACTTTTGAGGAGAAGGAAACCTAATCTCACTTGCAAGGCAGGTCTCCAGAATAAAACGGCAACTATGGTCGAGTTCATGCAGTAGCGTATGGGACTGTCTCCCACTCTTTGGGACGCCACATGGATTTCTGGACGCAGAGCAATCCCTCTTTGTCCTTGGAATAGGTCATACGGACCTCCCATTTCATGGCTCGAACCAAGATCTCCAGCTCGTTAATTGTCTCGACATTATCACGGACAATCAGCTTTCCTTCTGGTCTTAGAATCCGATCAACCTCTGCAACTACCGCAACTATACCACACCTATCACACCCACCAACCACTTGAACATTAAGTTTCAATTGATATGGAAATCCTGTGGTATATAATGCTGGCAATTCTAGATACTGATATTTAAAGTACAAACCTCTTTTTCACTTTGGAGAAAAGATGGTCTGCATGAAGAAGATCATAAGTTCTGGGGTAGGTGTTAAATGATTCACACCAATCATGATAAATACCGAAAAGGCCACGTTCATAAATTATGGGCAGAGTATCCGGAGAGTCTAGTGTAATCACATTCATAACCCATAATTGCAAATCCTTCAAAGCTGCGGCGAAACTGCAGGCATAATGTATAAATGTCAGAATTAAGGAGAAGATGAAGAAACATTTCTAGATATTATGTGAATGTTCCAACTCGAACCATTAATGAACAAACTAAAAAGAACAAAACCATTCATGCTGAATATTAAAACCCTCGATATCATCATAGAGATCTCATTGAACAGAAAGAAGAATTTGTCCACTAGGAACCAATTCACTTTGCTTACCCTCCATAGACAGATCTCATGTCCATGACATTTCTAACTGTCGACCAGTTTATTCCCATTCCACTTATGTAGGACTTGGACACAACCCGCTTCCAGTGCTCATAGTCTGCTGCAAAATCCTCGGGTGCCGGTTTACCATAAACTCCAACTTGGGAATTCAACATCCAATAAGGAGCTTTTCCCAGTCTTGCAGGCCATTGCTCTGGCCATTGGGACCCTCGTTGCTGAGAATCCGATGGTATCTTGTGCATGCAAGCTTGCAGTGGCACATTCCTATTAAGGAGACAGAAGTCAAATAACTAGTTTATGTTAAGAGACAATAGATACTACCAGACTATAGCAAAGAGTTTGTTTTGTGTTTTCCTCATACCCAGCTGTCTACATTTTAAGATAAATTCACTAACAAAAGAATGTTGTAATTAGATATTTAAGTTCAGTATCTTGACGGTCACGAAGTCAAGAATTTGCGATATATATATATATATATATATATATATATATATATATATAGGAGAAACATTGGATAAATAGAGCAGTGATAGTAATATCTCAGCTCAGAACAAAGATTACCAGGCTGCATTAGGGTCATCAGATGCTTCACAGATGGGAGGTTGTTGTTTTGATCTTTTCTCATAGCAATCATTTGAGATAGGCTTCCGATATATAGCTATACCTACTCCATTGACCGTATCCTTAGTAATAGATACAACTTCCCAGCACATGGCTTTTGTAAGTGCAGACATTGCTGTGAAATTTTTCCAATAAATGTATAAGTTCGTATCAACTTATTAGATATACCAGGTAATAAAAACACGGTACACTGTAATTTACCAACCATTCCAGATTTCAACATCTTCAGCAAGCTTCTGATAAACTGGAGTAGCAGACCATACAAAAAATCCACCAGGTCGAAGCACACGGTTCAGCTCCAGAAGAAGTTTACCACCTTCAAGTATTTATCATCAGATATATGAGTGACTATACATTATTCACATATTCTGCATTTATACGTTGGAAAACAAATATATAGAACAGGAATGATTAATTAATTCAAACAATATCAAATTGTGAATTGCTAGCTTGTGAAAGCATATGGCTAGGAGTAAGTTGGGGGATGGAATCAAAAAAAAATCAAAGGCTTGGATAAATAATCCTCGTATAGCATAAATGATGAAAAAAGAAGTCCCTACCTTCAATGTGCCATGGGACTCTACATCGTGCGCAGTGGACAATATCAAATACAGTGCCTGGGAAGGGAAGTCTCTTTGTGCCCATCACAGCAGATATACCAGGAATTCCTCTTTCAAGGGCAAACTGCACTTGTGCTTCATGCTCATCTTTAGGGGCAAATGACATTGTGAGGACATCTCTGTCAAAAAGAAAACCCCCAAAACTTGCAACCCCGCATCCAACATCCAAGACCACACGAGAGCGCTTTCCCCAAGCAATCTCAGGGACAGACTGGAGAAGTAAGCATCTCAATAAGAATTACCCTTATTGTCAAGACTTAAAGACATAGATACTATTGATCATGACATCTTGTAAACTGTTAAAGTGTTTTTATTTTCATGGCCATTTTCTTCTTTTAAGAAATCATTATTCTTATTTTTATAGTACATAAAGTTGGCCTTCTGTAAAATTAGAAAACTTAGAATAATCAATCATCAGACTTTTGTTCAGAGGAGAAGGGGAGTGATAAGCTTAAAGTATGTGCATAGAAGGGACAATTGAACCATGGAAATCCTGACCAGCTTCAGTATTAGCCTGCCCAATGAACCTCTAACTAGCTCTTACAATAAGATCAAATATTGGACTTGTGACAAATTCTAATGGATACCCTTCAGACAAAAGGACGTAACCTTTAAATGATAAGTATCTACAGCTAATACTGAATCTCAAACTTTGCTGTACAGGCATAATACTTTAAGTCACTAACAATATCAGATATTCTACTCAACCCAGTGGAATCTTTTCAATGGTAACTTACGTTAAAATGAGAATTACATTAACTCAAAAGTTTACCTCATTTATAAAGCCAATGCAATGTAAAACATTACCTCATTTATAAAGTCAATGTAATGTAAAGCACCGTGCTTAAACTGGGTTCCACCACCGGGAAAAGTGAGGTATTCACCGGTGACTTTCACCCAATTCTGATGCCCCTTAACTTGTGCAAGCTTGGTGTGAGGAACATTATAATACCATATCTGCAGACCAATGGCTTATCATTCACTGTAGCAGAAAATCGAACTGATAATGAGCTTATAATTTAATATCAACATACCTTTTCCCTGCTTTTCGGCCACTCAATTGGACGTCTATACCCTTCAGGAAGAGAAACAAGGCAAGTTGGAGGTTCGGCAGGGCAGTGTCTCTCCCGGTGTTCATAATGCTTAGTACTTCGGAGACTCTTAATTGCTTGCAAATTGTCAAGACATGGGATGTAATCAGGTCCAGCAGTGACATTGCACAATTTCCAATTGTAACCGTTCTTTTGATTAGTAGATAGTTGAGCTTCCTTCTCATTCTTTGACTCAGTAGCCTGAGTTGACCACGACCCACTCTGAGTAGTGGTTTCATTCAAAAGCTCAGATGCAGCACCTGAAGGAAATACCTCACCTGAGTTCTTGTTGTCAGCCTGCCCATCAGTGCTTTTCACTGACTCCTTATTATTTTGATCTACTTTCTCCACAATCTGGCCATTCTCTGTTTCCCCTCTCTGATCTGATTTTGAGTCTTTCTCTTCAGTTTCAGGCTTCTTCTCAGTCTCATCAGAACCAGATTTCTTCTCAGAATCACCCGAATCCAGTTGGTTCTCCACAGAATTCTCGTCCGAATCACCCTGTCCGACTAATTTATTTTCATTGTCATCAGATTTGACTTTTCCAGTCTCTGAGTTTGCTTCTCCTTCTGGTTTCTTGGAATCCCCATCTTCTGTGTTACCTTGCTCACTTTGAGTCTCCTCATTTTGTGCATCAACCGACTTATCAGTGTTAGATTCCTTATCAAGCTGTTCTTCAGGTTTCTCATCCAGCTTTTCTTCAGTCTTCACTTCAGCTTTTTCTTCAAGCTTTTCCTCTTGGTTTTCTTGTGCATCTAAATTGTTGTCTCCCTGAGCAACATTTGTATTGGTGTCTCCTTTGGTTGCATCATCAGGTAAGTCACCCTGGCTATCCTCAAATTGCTTAGGATTAGATTCACTGCTCTTAGTCACTTGTTCCTTCACATCATTCTTTTTTTCCTGAGGCGGAACATCTACATTTTGACCAGGAACTGCAGATGACGATGTCATCATCCATACCCCAACTAAGCATAAACCCACAAAAACAACAATTGTCACTGTAGAGCAGTAATTTGTGGACTGTCTTCTAGTGTCTAGCCTAGTATACTTCACCGTCGCCATGCTTTACTTTCTTCTATCAATTACGTGGAAGTATTGCACCTGCAGATCAAAGTTAAGATTGGATCAACTCATAATTTCCCATCACATCTTATAGCCATCAAGAGAATCGACAATTAAAAGCGAAAACACTAAACAATTTTTCTTATTCAAGGATGAATTAGCATTCACAGTAAGTCATAAAATATAAGAAGTGGCCTACCAACAACAGTTGGTCGTTGGATAAAGATTAGATTGCACCACCTACCAATGACATCCAGTCAAATCCAATAAATTAAATCAATGGATCCAGTCAAATCCAATAAATTAAATCAATGGCCAGAAATAGACATCAAGATTCAGTAAATAAAGTTCAAAGAAAAAGAGAGAAACTTGGATAAGAACTAATAAAGAACCGAATCTCATCCAGCAGAAACAGAAAAGTTGGGTACAAAAGCTCGTTACAGGCACAAATCGAATCCAAATTAACCAAAAACTTAAACTACATTGCTTAGAAACCAAAGGGATCCTACTGAATCGAAGAAATGAAAACCAAAAGCATAAGCTAGAAGATCCACAGAATGGCAGTAAGATAACACAGCCCAATTGCAAAGATTTCACTTTTATTCACATTGTAATATGCAAACACGTTAATTTATGACCTCCTTAGGCTGTGATCCAAAAGCTTCAGATCTACATCACATGTCAACACATATCCTCCATTACATCAACAAAAAGAAAAACAGAGAAGCTCCCATCCAACGTAAATTCACTCCCGACATCCCCGCAAATACTTACACATACAAAAACAAGTACCAGCACACGAGAGTGAGCACACAAACCTACGAACAGGTAGATTTGAAAGAGACAGACAGAGCAGAGTCTTAAAACTGCATACTTGAAAACAACTTCTGAAGACAATCCCAATATAACTCACTGCAACAAAAAAAAAGAAAGAAACCAAAACAGATCTGGGTTTAGCTTTTCGTGGACAGCTCTCTCTTCTGGCTGCAAAAAGAAGGAGAAGAAGACAGCAAGATTTGAGCTTTGATTGATGGTTCACTTCCAAGAGAGAGAGAGATGGAAAATGTTGGAAAGTGAAAAATAAAGGACGTGGAGACTATATAAATTAGGGCGTAATTAGCGCAATTAATAACTTAATTAATTAATAATCAGAATTTTTAATACATAAAAATAATTTATCTTTTTAAATAACACGGAATTTATTATTTAATTTTGAAGCAATAAAAATTTGATAAAATATAAAACATGTGAAGTGCCATTTCAATATTATATTAATTATTAAAAATATTATAAAATATACATAAATCTAACTTATTTTATTATAAAATGATTATTAACTAAGTTGAAACAACCTCTTTTTTTTTGTTACTCTGCACTCAAACTAATCCCCGCTCGAGCTGAGTAAGTCTCTTGTGAGAGGCAAAGTTCTAACCCCAAGTTTTAAACAGTTGCATGCATGAGGGAAATTCGAACTCACGACCTTACTTAAGCCAAAAGAACCCCTTACCAACTCACCTGTACTTTGAGATTATTAAAACAACCTCTTTATAAGAATACAAAGAAAAACATGTTTATACCGTAATCCTTCTGACTCATACAAAATGAAGAGTCTTATGCACTAACTACGTCACTTTCAATTAATTTATACAAATTCCTTTATTTTAAAGTATATTTATGTGTTAAAAAGTGTATATTTAAATATTTGTATATTCTATATTTTGTTTGTTTTTATAGAGGGAAAAAAAAGTACCACTTGGATGAGATGAGGTAACTATGAAGTTGCTGTCCTCCTCACTTTGCCACTTGCCATAATCTACCTTTCAACTCAAGAATTGTGAATGAGTCCAAACTAAAATACAAATTAATGTCGTTTACTCGTTAAATTGTCTTGTTTTTTTTTTATGTATGACTTGAATTTTTTAAGGTTATAAGAAAAAACAAAACAGATTCTTCACAGTAACATACAATTTTTGTTTTTTTTTAAATAAAAGAGCTAACAACTAGCTAGATCTAATAATAGGATTAATGTGCCGAGTGCGACTAACACTCATGCGATCATCATTGAGAGTTTGCACTATAACAGTTGGGGGTTGTTGAAAAACCACCATACCCAAAGACACCTCAGGTCTGATCCGAGCCATAACATCGGTTGTTGCGTTTCCCTCTCTAAATACGTGACGAAGTGTGACTTGCTACCTGCGGGATATCAGCTCTCGAATGTTGCAGATGAATGCATTGTCCATACTCTCCTGATTATAGTAATTGAGCCGTTGAATCAAACTTTCTTGTCCATGAAAAGGGTCATTCCATTGATTCTTAAAAATGAATCTGGTGATCCAATAATATACTAACTTTTTATCTATGTTTTAAAAATTAGATTAGAAGTTAAACTGATAAGATAAAAAATTTAAGGTTTAATTAAAATTAGACCTTACAAAATTATTTAAAAATTAAATAAATTTAAAGAATTTAAAATATAACTGAAAGAGATTACAATAAATTGACTCGAAAAGTTAGAAATGTAACAAAAAATTAAATAATTTAAAATTTTTACGCCGAATTATTTGAACTTTTTAAACATACTTTTTATTGTTTTCAAATTCTATAATATTTAAATAACATTTTTAAAATTATGCCCATTTCATGGTCTAGATCTAGATCTATGGAAAATGATGGATTCCTTCTTTTTACTTACTTTTAATGGGTCATAGTACACTCCAATCACTTAAGAGATGAAGCATTACGATTCTGCCACGTGGATAATTATGAGAAAGTGGGGAAAGAATGGATTGGTAATTTTTTATTTATTGTTATTTTTTAATTTATGAAACTTTTCTAGATTCAGCGTATGGCGGTGGACAAAGGCTTTCAGCTGTCTCTCACGCGGCAGCACCGCCACACACCGACACACGCTGATGTCTTTGGACTTTTGTATAATATTTAAATCATTCAATTTCTGAAAAAAATATTCTTAATTCTCAATCTTTCAACCTTTAAATTAGAGATTACAAAGTGTTTGATTTGAAGCAAAAATCTAATTTTAATTTTTTAATTTAGGTTCAATTTAAAATTTGATAAAAATTAAATTCTATTCATTAATTTTGATTAATTAAAAATATTAAAAATTGGAAAAAAGAAGTAAATCATTTTAAAGTAATTTAGTTATATTCTTTATCTTATATTATATATCTCTATCCAAAGAAACGGGAATTATTTGATATATATTAAACATATTAATGCAAATTCACTTAAAGATATAATCTAAATAACACATATATAAGATTAAGATGTTATTAAAAAGTAAATTTAAAGAATTAATTTGTTGATTATAGAAATTTAAATACATTTAAAAATATTATAAAATATTAAAATTTATAATTTAATGAAAATAAAAATAAATAATTCATATTCCTCCGTAATAACTTTCACAGTAACAAATTTTCTATTCTTATTAATCAGTTTTTACTTTATTTTATTAAATTTTATCCACATATTTATATGAGATCTACGTAAATGTGTAAATAAAATTAAATGACACAAGATTGAAATACCTAACAAGCACGTGAAATTTTCTATTTCTAAAATAATATTCCAACATAAATATGTGACAAAATTAATAAAAAAGAGAGAACTATATTACTTGATGGGATATCGGAATGCATTATCACATTACTCCACGTTTTGATGAGTCACAATCACGCAAGCCAAAGGTGTGAGATTGAGTGACCTCGAAGGCAAAAGATGAAATTACTATTTCCAATATAAACAAAAACAAATTTAATAATAATTAAGTGACTTAATTAAACCTATAGTCAAACAAAGATTGGATTATTTTTGTATAGATCAAAAGGTATAATGGTTTTTTTTTTTAATATCAAATTCACATTTTGATGGAAATAAACAAAAGTCTAATGTTATATTCTTTAAGTAGGAAAATTATAAAAGTATTTAGTTTTAAGTTCGGGTTTAATTTTACTTATTCTGATCGAGTTCGAATATAATCAAAGTTCTTATTCGGTATATTATTTTTAATATGTTTCTAATTATAAATTTTCTCATTTATTAATAAAAAGTCATTTATAACATACACATAGAACAATTTAAAGCATATTTTAGTTTAAACTTTCAATTTGTGTTTGGCACAAATTTACAAATATTGGAGTCACATCCATTTCTACCTCAAATCGCCCATGTTTCAAACGACTTGGTATATATCAATGTTTGTATCATCGAAATTAATTTGATAATAACACCATTGATGAATTTTTAATATCTTCTATAACTCTAGGGCTGGTGATGTTTGGTGGTTAATTTGTTTATTTTCATTATTAATTATATTGAATAAATCGCTAATTCTATATAATTATTATAAATTATAAATTTCGAATAAATTATATCTCGAATTAATAATTTAAAGCATATTTAAAGTTGAAATGAATAATATTTTGTTGATATTTTTATATAAAGTCTATATCACATACTAATTTTTCCTAATTTTTATTATTAATTTTGTATAAGTTAGCATTTTAAAAAAGGAAACAAAAAGTCTATTTTGTAACATTTACAACATGTGGAATTATTCATTTTCTTTAAATTATATCCATCTCCTACTTCTTTCTTCAACATCTTCCTTGCACTTAAAACACACCCACATGGTTGGATCCTTCACATATGCTATTTTTTCAGTATAATTCCTTTTGTGAAGATGAAGAAAGGAGAAAAGGTTGAGTTTGGATCGCAAGGAAGACATATTCTATGTCTTCTTCCTTTTATTGCCCTGATCTTCACAACCATCTTCCTTTGGATGGAAGAAAGCAATGTTTCATTAGTCTCCGTTGCTTCAATAGGTTTGTTACTAAATTTCTTATACATGTCAATTAGATTCTTACTTATGTGCAATTGTTAATTTTTAGCACGTAGTTATTTGTTTGCTAAAACGGATTCGATTTTATTAATGGTTAGAATATCTTAATATAATACAATCATTTCGTTAATTGGATTATCCTTTAATTACTTACTCAAATCGTTTAACCTAATTTGTTAGTGTATATCGGACAAGTATGAGAGTATTTAATAATTTATAATAGTGTGCAAACCTCTCCCTCTTGAGTTAGCTTCTGGGGTGAGTTAGGCCTTTTTAACATTGTATCAGAGCCAGTTTATTTCGATGGTTTGGGGCAGTGCCCGGTTATGTCCCTTTACCCAATATATCCATCAGATGTCCAGTCCTGCTCTAGACTGAGGGATGTGTCAGGAATCCCACACCGGACAAGTATGAGAATATTCAACAATTTATAATAGTGTGCAATCCTCCCCCTTTTGAGCTAACTTTTAGGAGTGAGTTAGACCTTTCTAACAGAGACTTTAAGCGCTTTAATTATTTAAAACTCTCTATTTATAACAATTAATTAATTAAAACTGGTGCGACAATATAGTTCAAAATCAAATCGAACCAAGTTAAATATGGAAGTTTTAATGCTAATTGTATAATTTTAATAGCTTACTTATATGATTCCTTTAGAACCCATTAGTGTAATTTTTTAGATGATTATTTATCGTATTGGTTTGCTCAGATAATTGCACAAATGTTTACGGGGGATCTTCAAACACATGGGGCCAAAATGAAGAAGAGTTTTCTCAACTAAACAAAACTGAAGAGTTCAAAAAACAAGAAGAAGACGTTAGCTTTGAAGCACTTAACTCTACGTCTTCCCCACTTCCTATTGAAAGGAACCAAAGCAATGGAGACATGATCGTAACATCAAGTGAAAAAGGTAGGCTTTTGCAATTTTTGAAGTTTTTGTAATTACCATAATCCACTCTTTCTTGTAAATTTCATCTTACAATACCACTCACACACGCATATAGGTTCATACAACATATCCAAATCACTTGGAACGGGCAACTTCTTGTAACCAAAGTTTCATACTAAGCTTGCAAGTCTCTTTTATCTTTTACAGTGTGCAATTATGCAAAAGGCAAATGGGTTCCAGACAACAACAGACCATTCTATCTTACATGTAAGAATTGGTTATCAGGACCTTGGTCTTGTCGACTGTTTAATCGCACCGATTTCTCTTATGAGAAATATAAATGGCAGCCACTAAATTGTGACTTTCCTGAATCCAACCGAACTACATTCTTGAAAAAGTAAGTGTTTGTAAAAAGTTTATAGGATAATTGTCTGCAATCCGTAATTTAAAACTTTTTGACAGGATCCAGAACAAAGCTATAGCTTTTTTTGGGGATTCACTGGGAAGGCAACAGTTTCAATCGCTGATGTGTATGGTCTCTGGAGGAAATGAAAGCTCTGAAGTCATTGATGTAGCAGATGAGTATGGACTTTCCACACCTCCTGGAGGATCTGTCTACAGGTTCAGTGACACGAACACCACTATTCTCTATCAATGGTCCTCGACTCTGGCTGACTCGGAACCTATAAACATGACAACACAAGACTCAACGACGCCGACCACCTTCAACGCCTTGCACTTGGATCGACCACCTATTACTCTGTCTACATTAATCGGCCGTTTCGACGTTGTGGTTCTCAACACGGGACACCACTGGAACCACGGGAAGTTTAGAGTGAACCGGTGGGTGTCTTACGTTAACGGGACGAAGGTCGAGCCAGAAGCTGAACTGGGTCGGATCGAGAACGCCAAGAACTTCAAGGTTCGGAGCATCGTGAAGTGGCTCGATGAGCAGATCGGTCAGCGACCTGGACTTAAGGGTTTCTTCAGGACCATCTCTCCGAGGCATTTTGTTGATGGAGATTGGAATACTGGTGGGAACTGTAAGAACACGGTGCCATTGTCGAGAGGAAGTGAAGTTTTGGAAGAGAAGTCGAGGGATGGAGGTGTTGAAGATGCAGTTAGAGGTACGAGAGTGAAGATGTTGGACATAACGGCCATTTCTGAACTCAGAGACGAAGCTCACATAGCACGTGGTTTCAGGAACAGTGGCGGATACGACTGCTTGCACTGGTGTTTACCTGGAGTTCCTGATACTTGGAATGAACTTCTCGTTGCACGAATCTAGGAAGCTTCAATCTCCCGTTGTACAATGTTTTTCTTTTTTCTTTTTTTAAGTTGAACAATTATTAATTGTATTTTTTAAATTTTTAATAAATTATTAGTTAAGTTATGTAATTTTATTTAGATAAAGATAATAAATAGGTCCAATAAATGATCTAAATCAATGAGTCAAAGTTCGAGTGAAAAATAAATCTCAATTAGTGTAGACAGGATCCATACTAACCTTGTGATAGGAAAGTCCGATATAGAAGCTATATATAAAGGTTAAAGTTTCATGTAATTGCTCGTATCAATAGTAAGTATAAGAATTCTTTAATCCGATAAGAGAACTTATGTATTGAGAAAATTGTAGAAAGATTTAAACTTTGTGTCGATAAACATATTCTATAAAGGTACTAGGAGATTGGTGATCGTTTAAAGCTTGAAAACAGCATCAAATTCAGATATGGAACCGAAATCAGATATTTCGCATTACCTTCATTTTTAATCTTTTCATGTATGATCCTGAGTATATAATAAGGTCCACACTAATATTACATCCTACTCGTGGGATTTGACAAATTAACTGGTGTTTTATGTTCATAGATTATAACACGCTCTACAACTTTGCTATTATTTTGATAATTAATAAATAAAATGGTAAAAATATTAATTGCTTTTGAAATAAAAAATCCTTTAGTCTTTAAAATCATTGATTTTTTTCTAATTTTTAGTTTTTTAAGAAAAACTCAGTCTCATATGCTTCGATTAATAATAATAATAAATCAAATATAATATGAAAATCAAATAAAAATTAATCAAATGCTACTTTCATAACGATTTAAAGAGAATTAATTAAGTTTGACTCAAATTAATAATTTTTTTACAATTATATTAAATTATTAATTTAACTCAAATTTAATTAGTTTGAGTCGAATTTAAGAGTACTTAAGTTAGGTTATTATATTAGTGACACTTAATTAATGTACTTTTAATATTTTAATGCCTGTATTTTATTATCATTATTATTTAATTAAAGTGTGAGAGAAAGAAATTTTTATGAAAAATAAAAATAAAAAAGAAAAATTTTTAAAGAAATTTAAAATGAGGGATTTTTCCAAGATTTTTTATTTTTATATCTTTTATGCTAACTAAATTTTTTTTAAGAAACTTCAATTACTAATTTAATTTATTTAAAATATGTAAATTTATAAATTATTACTTAATCAAAATGAATTATTTCATAATAAAAGTTATAACATGAATCCAATACAAGAAAAGAATCCCTTAAATTATATTAAAATCCAACTTGAATATAAAATATTATAATGTTTTAATTCAAGTGTATAATTTATTAAATGATTCATTTTATATTGCACTATAATTTTTATTATTAAATATTAAAATATAACGAGTCTATATTATGAAAAAAAATTATATTAGAAAATATCATAAAATAAAAAGATAAAAGTTCAGGTTAAATAAAATATATAAAAAAATAATTCCAAGAAGACATTCTCTTTAACTAACTTATCACATGGATTAATGTGTTGTAAGACACTATAAAGTAATAGATATATAATCCTTAAAACGTGTCTCCGACACTACACGTTATAGTTATTGATTTGAGCAATTTCCATACCTGCAGAATCCAATGTGATGTTGTTGTTTAAGTCGTGATTTAGAAAAGAAAGGGGTTCGAAGCATTCGTTTCTGGGGCTGTTAAATCTGCTTTTTGAATGACAGAGAAAGGGAAAAAGTTGGGAATGCTGGGATGTTTGTAGATTGGGCGAAGGGAAATGGATCTATATCTGTACGTTGGTACGTAAGTGAAAAGATAAAAGACATTCCGCCAGTAAAGATCAAGATATTTAGGAGTTCAATTCCTGTAGACTGCAGGTTCCACGTAACAGAAGGCAGGATCAAAGAGAATTTGCTGAACTTTTCGACTGAAACTTTGGTAAACATTGATATTCCTGGTTTTCTTTGTAGTAGGAAATCCTTACATCGGAGTTTGAGGGGCTCGTGTGTATTGAGTAGGAGAAGAGATGAATGGAGCCGAGTTTCATGCATGGAAGGGGAGCCATTTTTCAATTGCTGCGCTTATCCTTGCTTTTACTGGCATTTTTCTTTGGACTTGGGAAACCAATCCTTTTGTCACTACTCTGCAGTCAGCTAA
>JANIPN010000219.1:767656-778100 GCA_027478595.1 Erythroxylum anguifugum
GTTTATCATACTTAAAAAAAATATTATTTTTTATTAATTTTATTTCTTGCTTTAATTTATGGATAATGAGTTTACTAGTGATACATTTTTTTTATATTTTCTTAACTCAATGTCTAAATTTTAATTTAAAACTTAAAAATTAAATTATTAAATTAAAAATATTATTTTTATTAATATTATGATAATGTGACAAAGAAATATATAAATAAAAACGCTTATGTAAATCATCTAACACTTCTTCTTCGTCAACAATATATGATCTTTAATAAATTTGTTGGCTACATTATTAAAGAATTAAACTTTCACGATAGAGAACTTAAAAAGAAGCCATAAAACACACATGATTTTTATTAAATTTTCGATTGATTATGACAAACCTTTATAAATATAACTTTATAAATAAAAAATAATCTTCTTTATTAGAATATAATTTCTTTTCCTTGTATAAAAGTTTATATGAAGATTTTTATAAACTTTAATTAAAATCTTTCAAAAATATTTTGATTGATAATTGTCTAAATTTAGGGACTAAAAAACATGATCAGGTCCAAAGTTTTAGGTTCGAGTTTAAGTCCAAGTTTGATTAGATTCGGGTATGTGTTTTTTATTTTTAAAAATTAAAAAAGAGGCTGCTTTATTTTAAAATTAATCCAAAATTTAAAAATTTAAAAATAGAAAAAACTCGACTTCAAGTAAGATTATAAATTTAAGAAAAAATAGAGCAAATTTGCTGCTCCCGAATTTTTATATCCCCTGTATCTTTAAGATCTTAGTAATTCAACTTATTGTAATAAATGACTTAAATTTATTACGCCCCAAGACTAGTTCTTTCAAAGAACAAATATGTACCCAAGAGAAAAAGTCTTTAAAAAGTAAATATTTTGCAATCAATAAAAGTTTCCAAAGTTAACGGCCTTTGTAAGTCTTTGACACACACGTCAGAAAGTCTAAAGCTTATGTGTCAATCTCGCATCTATCATACCATCTTGCATACTTTTTGTCGATTCAATTGGATTAGATTTACTGTATAATAACAGAGTCCACATTCAATTCAGCAACAGTTTCCTGTTCTTCAGTTCGCCATCTTCTGCTTGCAATCCTCAGCTTTCCCTTTCTTTTCATGGCTTTCTGCATTAGAAAATCGCCTAATGTTATCAGGAGTCTCCAATCAAAGATTGGTTCTTTGGTTAATGCTTCCTTAGCCAATAGTCACTCGACTCCATTTAGAGCTGAAGATTTAAGGAACCCAGACGGAGTTTTGGTTGCTCAACCGACCCTTTTCATGAATCGCCGTTACAAAGCCGAAGAAGGGTTTGCTTCGCAGCGGAAAGTTGACATCAGTCAGGTTTATGTTTTCTAGATACAGTGTACCAAATGTGTGGTCTCTATTTCCTGTCTTGCATGTTTCTGTTTGTAGAATTTGGATGACTGAATCTGCTAAAAGTAGCTGAAAGTTTACAAGAATCGATGGGTTGTACTTTTGTTAACCAATTGTTTGTATCAATTTCACCGCGATTTTCTAACGCAAATTCACCTCAAAATGTTGCTGAGATGATGCAGAGTGACTGCTGATTTGTACACTACAAATTCTATGATTTTCGTTTTCACTTAACCCTCTGAACTGTTCTAAACATTTAAATTAATTGGTTCAGGGCTATATAGAGGACCTGCATAAGGTGCCTTTATGCAGCATTTGAAATATGTCCCTTTGTTGTTGCTTGTGGCTTTATTAGTTCTAGGAATGCCTTGCAAATCCAAGGAGTTGTATGGGCATGAATGGTCCCAACATAAGATGCAGACGATCTGATAACTCTCGATGCACTTTGGAAGATAAAGTTTCTTGTTTGCATCAGAATGTTGTGACCTGCCATGAAATGTTGAACAATAATTTGTGTTTCTGTTCTGTCAGTTCTTGAAGTAACCCGTACTCAGGATGTAGTGAAAATTGCCAACCTACAATCTATTATCTTAAGTTTATCAATTCTCTATTACAGGGTTTCTTTTTTAACTTGCAGATGCTTTAAAATGGAACTTCTAATTTCTAATTGCTTAACTTGCAGGTTCTGGATTTTCCTGGAGGAAAAGTTGCTTTCACTCACGAGATGAATTTCATATCTGAATCTTATGAAGAGAGAATTCCCTGTTATCGTGTCCTTGAAGACAGCGGTCAAATAATTGAGTGTAGCAACTTCACTGAGGTGCCTTGCGTGCTACTTTACTTTACCTTCATCTATGAAAGGAGGATGGTGCTTTGTTTTGTTCTTCGTAATCATAAGTTGAAGAGAGAAAGAATCTCACAAGCTATTATTTAAATAGGTCAGTGAGGATACTGCTACAAAAATGTATTCAAATATGGTCACGCTCCAAGTTATGGATACCATCTTCTACGATGCTCAGAGGCAAGGAAGGATTTCATTTTATTTGACAACGCTTGGAGAAGAGGCTATCAATATTGCATCAGCTGCTGCCCTCACAAGTGATGACATTATTGTCCCTCAGGTTAGAAGCACATTCATGAACTTATAGTTACCTTGTCAGTAGCTAAAGCAGGCTCTTTGGTTCTCTTGTTCCATTCAGTATAGGGAGCCTGGAGTTCTGTTATGGCGTGGTTTTACTCTGCAACAATTTGCAAACCAATGTTTCAGTAACAGAGATGATCAGTGCAAAGGCAGGCAAATGCCTGTTCACTATGGATCAAAGGAGCACAATTATTTTACTGTAGCTTCGACAATTGCGTAGGATTATCAGACCCACATTCTTTAATGTAGATTGAAAATTCTCCAAATTCATTTTACATCATGATACTCAACAAAATTTTCATATTATTTTCAGTTCTCAACTTCCACACGCAGTTGGCGCTGCTTATTCTCTGAAAATGGATAGCAAGAATGCTTGTGCAGTTGCTTTCTTTGGTGATGGTGGCTCAAGTGAGGTGTATTTGCTACTTTATTCTCTTGAAAGCCTCTGATTTGCTATATTATCGAAGTAGATTTCGTTTCTCTGCTTATTCTCTGATATGTTGAGATAATATTAGGGAGATTTTCATGCCGCTTTAAATTTTGCGGCGGTTATGGACGCTCCAGTTATCTTTATCTGTCGAAATAATGGATGGGCTATTAGCACCCCTGTATCAGAGCAATTTCGAAGTAATTTTTGTTTTTCTTTTCTTGGTCATTCCCGGTCAAATTTGTCGAGCTGCTCATAATGCAATTTAGTCTCTGGCATTCTATACGTTGGCAGGTGATGGGATTGCTATTAGAGGGCCAGCTTATGGACTTCGAAGTATTCGTGTTGATGGGAATGATGCTCTAGCGATGTACAGTGCTGTTCATGCTGCCAGAAAAATGGCAATTAATGAACATAGGCCAATCTTAATTGAGGTAATAATCATTAAGTCATTCCTCTTTCATAACTTCTCATTTGGGTTATTGAAATCTAATCTATTGAATTCTGTGATCCATAATCTGTTTCTTTTTGTAAACAGGCTCTGACTTATCGTGTGGGACACCACACCACGTCAGATGATTCCACCAGGTATCGTCCTGTTGATGAGATAGAATTGTGGAGATCAAAACAAGATCCGGTAGTTAGATTTAGAAAATGGATAGAAAGCTGTGGTTGGTGGAATGAAGGGTCCGAATCGGAACTCAGAAACAATGTCAGGAAGCAGGTAAAAGACTTACTTGAACTGAATGACATCTTAATCTAGAATACTACTGAAGTTCTGAGAGTTCATCTTTTTGTTAGATGCACCAAACTATTGCAATCAACTTCGCTTCTAAACAGAGTTTGGTCTACACGATACCTGCTGCTCTTTTTTTCTTTTGGTCTTGCGGGATGGCTAAAATATGAAAATAAGAATCAAATTAGTGAAAGACAGGTTTTCTGGCAAGTAAAGGAAGGAATTTCAATATACTGATGGTGTAGGAATAGCAATTCATATTGCACATGCTTGAAATTTAATCAAATGAAGGTAACTTGACTGATCCAACAATAGTAATATGTTATTAGCTGAGAAGATTGAACAATTGCAACTTGTTGCAAATTAGTCATCAGGTATTCCTATTGGTGCTTGTAAAGTTGGGAGTCATTTGCGGTAACTGGCTTTGTGCAAAAGAACTTTTTGTCTCAACAATTGTTTACTTTAATATGGAACTTTAGTTCTAGCTGATGATAAATCTGTAACAGGTGTTAAATGCAATTCAAGTAGCGGAAAAAGCTGAGAAACCTTCATTTGAGGATGCTTTGACAGATGTGTATGATGTTCCACCATCCAACCTTGTGGAGCAGGAGAAATGGCTGAGAGACACCATTAAGAGACACCCCCAAGATTACCCTTCGTACGTTCCAGTTTGAATTCATTTAACTGTAAACAAATGGTATCTCTTTCTCTTATGCAATTTAAAGCGGATTCACATTCAGTTATGTTTACGACTTTGTTGTTGGAAGCTAATCGAACCAGAACTTTGAAACACAATCATTTTCTTTGCCGCTAAAAGTTGATCCTGAGAACAAACTTGGTGCTTAGACCTATCCTTTTCATCTGTCTATAGAGTCCCGGAAAGAAATCCGAGTTTGAAGCAAGGATACTTGTGTTTGCCAAATCTCATAAGATCACTTTTGTCTCAAGATGTAGCCTAAAGACATGAACTTGCATTAGAAATGATGAAACTTTCAAGTGGAAAAGGTTAGCAGGAAGAGAAAGGTAGTGCCTTTAGCATCTTTTTATGGATTCTTCTTGGTGGGAAAGAATAAGCAAAGCAGCCATCTTCATCATGGGAATTGTGCTGATTGCCACCACCAATGGAATCTCATGGAAGATTGGGACAAGCCAAGACTATAGGGATGACATTGAACCCAAGTTCGGGTCAAAAATTGATCCCTAAGATAAGGCCCGACTTGAATCTCGATTAAGCCTGAGGCTCGCTGCCTAAGCCTGGGTGTAATCAAGCTTGGATGGTTTGAAGCCTAATTGGGTCATTCTCAAGCCCCAGTACTTAAAATTATAAATTATATTATTACTTTTTATAAATTACTTTTTAGTTTAAAGTTTATAAATTATATTATTTTTACTTAAAATTATACACATTGTTTTAAGCTGAAAAATAAAAAATAAAAAAAGAAATGTGACAAAATTTGTTATAATTAAAGAATATCATAAAGATATTATTAATAATTTTGAAATCAAACTTAGAGTATATAAATTGACTTAAAAATTTTATAACAATAAATTAAATATTCAAGAATTTAATTAAATAAAATTAAACAAAAAAAGAAATATTTCCATTTTATTCTCTACACCACAAAGACACAGCTTCCAAGTGGGACGGTCAACCATCAATGATCATAGACCTTTCTCCTTCGTTCCTCCTCCTGAACATAAATACACAACACAGAAAACCAATATATATATATTTTTAAAAAAAACTGTTGTTTTTTTTGTTTAATTTTCTCCTCCAAATTCCTTGGAAGGGATAAACTAAAAAGAGTTTCACTATCCCTTCCCTTTTCATATGTATATATGCAAGTTTAGCTCATGAATGTTATGTAATTTACATGATTATCAGGAAGAAGGTGACATCATTTGTAGCCTGCATTACAAGTATTTCTGGTTAAACACGGCGGTGGAGCTGGAGGTGGCGGTGGTGCTTGCAAGGGAAGAAGGGTATTGAGATGGAGAAATCAGCTGTATGGAACAAGACACAAGAAACAATAGTGTGCTATGCACCTACCATGATCATAACAAATGGTGTGTGGCAAGGAGACAACCCTTTAGATTTTTCTCTTCCTCTTTTCATCGTACAGCTAACGTTGGTGGTCGTGATCACTCGCCTTCTGGTTTTTTTTCTGAAACCCCTTCGTCAACCCCGTGTCATCTCTGAGGTCCTGGTAAGTTGAAAATGTTATTTTTTCTTCTTCTTTTTTCGAGAGTTGAAAGATGGAAGTTTCTCCAATGGAGGTACCAGATAAAACGTTTTATAACGTTCATGAGATTGCATAAGTTTCAGATAGAAAGTTGCAGAAGATTTATGTTATGATTTTATTTGGCATCAAAATCATGCAAGTTTGTCTTCATCGATGTCAATGGAGGGTGTTCATCATATTTAATTTACAGGGTGGAGTGCTGTTGGGTCCGTCTGTTCTTGGACGAAGCTCATCTTTTGCTAAAGTAATATTCCCTATGAAAAGTGTGTTGGTGCTTGAAACAATGGCGAACATTGGCCTACTCTACTTCCTCTTCCTTGTTGGAGTAGAAATGGACATTTCTGTGCTCAGAAGAACTGGGAAGAAAGCACTCGCCATAGCTGTTGTTGGTATGATCTTACCTTTCCTTGTTAGTCTGGCTTTCTCCTTCATTCTCAAAGGCGAAGAACTGAATCAGAAAGGCACAGCGATCATCTTCCTTGGCGTAGCTCTCTCCGTCACTTCATTTCCTGTTCTTGCGAGAATACTTGCAGAGCTGAAACTCATCAACACAGAGCTTGGCAAGCTCGCACTCTCTTCAGCTCTTGTTAACGACATTTGTGCTTGGGTTCTGCTAGCTTTCGGCATTGCCTTAGGTGAGAACGAAACAGCTTCTCTGGCTTCACTCTGGGTGATATTCTCTAGTGGAGCATTCGTTATCATCTGCATCTTCGTCGTGCGGCCAGCCATTTCATGGGTGATTCGAAGAACACCAGAAGGAGAGACTTTCAGCGAGTTCTACATCTGTCTTATTCTCGCTGGAGTGATGATCTCAGGTTTCGTCACAGACGCCATTGGAACACATGCTGTTTTTGGAGCTTTTGTGTTTGGACTTGTGATCCCAAACGGACCTCTGGGTGTGACACTCATAGAGAAACTTGAGGACTTCGTTTCAGGACTCCTGTTACCGCTCTTCTTCGCCATGAGCGGACTCAAGACTGACATTGGAGCTATCAGAGAAGCTAGTACGTGGGGAATTATGATACTTGTCATCATCATTGGAGGTGCTGGTAAGATTGCAGGTACTCTGATCGTCACTCTCTTTCACAGGATTCCATTACTCGATGGGTTCACTCTAGGATTGCTTATGAACACCAAAGGCCTTGTGGAAATGATTGTCCTCAATGTAGGCAAGGATCAGCAGGTAATATTTATATATATATATGGATTTGTATGAATGTATATATATACACATCCTTTAACATGATCATTGAACATTGCTGACAGGTTTTAGATGATGAACTGTTTGCGATTATGGTTATTGTGGCTGTTGTTATGACCGCAGTCATCACACCGATTGTGATAACAGTGTATAAGCCATCAAGAAGATCTGTTGCTTACAAAAGAAGAACAATTCAGAAATCTAAACCAGATTGTGAGCTTCGAGTTCTGGTTTGTATACACACACCTCGAAACGTTCCAACCATCATCAACCTCCTTGAAGCCTCTAATCCAACCAAGAATTCTCCAATGTTCGTCTATGTCCTCCACCTTGTTGAACTTACGGGCCGAGCATCTGCCATGCTCATAGTTCACAACACTGAGAGATCCGGCAGGCCGGCACTTAACCGGACACAAGCTCAGTCCGATCACATCATCAATGCCTTTGAGAGTTACGAGCAACAGAACACTTGTGTCTCGGTTCAACCATTGACCGCCATTTCTCCGTACTCAACCATGCACGAAGACATCTGCAACTTAGCAGAAGACAAGAGGGTTGCTTTCATAATCATTCCTTTCCATAAGCAGCAAGGAGTTGATGGAGGTATGGAAGAAACAAACCCTGCACTTAGAACTGTGAATCAGAATCTGTTAGCCAATTCACCGTGCTCAGTTGGGATTCTGGTGGACAGAGGGTTAACAGGATCATTTCGTTTATCAGCAAATCATGAATCTCATCGCATAGCTCTGCTCTTCTTCGGTGGACCAGATGATCGAGAAGCTCTCGCTTATGCATGGCGCATGTCAGATGATCCTGGAATGACACTAGCAGTCATTAGATTCATTCCAGGACGTGAAACAGCTCAATCTGTAAGAGATTCAGACAGTAACTCAGGCGATATCAGAGCACTGCCCTCCGAAACACCCATCGACAATGATCACCGACTAGACATGGAGCTTATAAATGAATTCAGATCCCATAAAGTAAACGATGAATCCATTTCTTACACTGAAACTTTCGCCGACAATGCAGAGGAAACTGTTGCATTAATAAGAGAAATGGGCAATGCTTTTGACCTGTACATAGTTGGAAGAGGACAAGGGTCGACTTCACCACTCATAGCCGGTCTCATGGAATGGAGTGAGTATCTTGAGCTCGGAGCCATTGGAGACTTCCTAGCTTCGTCGGACTTTGCAGCCACGGTTTCAGTGCTTGTGGTGCAACAGTTCGTCGGAGTTGGACCAGTGGCTGAGGATAGTGCATCACCTAGGAGTCCCTATCCACTAGACGATTCATTTTGCAATGAAGGGCTGATGAACAGTTGGTCACCAACCTCAAGGACTCATCACCATTAATGCTTAATTACATATCACAGATCAGCTCTAGGATTTCTTACAATAGCCCATCAAGGGAATAGCTTCATAATAAAAAATTGTAGAGAATTATACTTAGCTTCTATCCTTAATTTGTATTATCTTTTTTTTTCATGGTTTTGATCACCTGGAATTAATACACAGGCTTGTGTTTTGAAGTGAATCGGACGAATTCCCTGTCCAATATTTCTCTGGCTTATTCTGTCTCATAGAATCTCAGCCATTTATTTTGCGGAACCCACGTAGGACTCATGCGGGACCTACATAAATAAATTACTGAAATTTATTGGACACAATAAGATACCATAATATTAGACAAAGGATCTGAACTCAAATTGAAACATGTAAATGTTCATCTACAATTAAAAAATTCAACCCGTTTAACCGATTTAAGTGTAAAAATTTTGAACTTTTTATCTTTTCTGTTTAGTTTCAACTTTGCAGTTCGATTTATTTTAGTATCTTTTATTATTAAAAATTGATAAATTTATTAATTAATCGATTAATTTTTATAAATTAATAAATTCATATGAATGTTACCAGCTCTCCGAGGCTCTCCAAATCCCAATTAAAAGGTCAATGATTTCCTAAAGAAGTATAGGTAATTAAAGCTCTAAGCCTCTAATTAGTTGGACATGATTTCATTGACTCAATGTTCCTTTCATGTGAAGCCAAGTAGACCTCTTATCTTATCGATTGGTTTTTTTTTTTTTGTGAAAGGTTATCGATTGGTTTTTAATTAGCCACAAATCTTGTACTTAGACAGGAATAATTGACGGTTCAATGGATAAGCATCATTAAGCTTTGATTAAAAAATCGAATCGGTTTGAACGGTTTAATTATAAAAATCTAGAAATGGTAATTTTTTTGTTCAATTTATTTTAATAGCTGTTGTTAAAAATTAATTTGTTTATTAATTAATCGATTGATTTTAAAATTTTATTCAATTTTTAATTGATCTTATGATGATTTAATTCCGATTAAACTTTTTAAATATTAAATCTCTTATATTACTAATTTAATTTTCAATCTCGTTTTTAATACATTGACTATTAAGTGACCGGTGAATGATAGTCATTTATGATTAGTAGCCCTATATTACAATAAAATAATAAATATTAATAATCTTTAAAAGTTTAAAATAATAATAATAATTATTATTATTATTATTATTATTATTATTATTATTATTATTATTTTATTATAAATTTAATTAATAATACTAATAATAAAAATATTTAATATATAATCATTTTATATAAAGAAGTCACCCTCGTGCATTCGCAGAGGGTGACTTAAACAATCTTATTATAAAAGTGACCTTATATATACTGTATGCTAAATAATTTTTTTATTTTTAAATTTATTATTATTATTATTATATAAGTTAATTAATTAATTATATTTATCAGAATTTTTTTAATTGTTGTTAAATATATTATAATTAATACTAATGATTAATATATAAATTTTTAATTATATATGTATATATAATAACAAAAATAATATTTACATAAGTACATAAGTTAATGCTAATCAGAAATATATATTTTTTATAATAATAATTATTATTATTCTTATAATATATATAAATATAAATATTAATAAATGTTTTAATATATAAAACATATTATATTATAAGCAAAACAATGTCACCTTCGTGCAAATGCACAACAACGACTTCTCATATATATATAGCAAAACAAAGTCACTCTTATGCATTTGAACACGACGACTTCTCAAATAAGAAAGGGTGACTTTTTGCTATATATATATATATATATATAATATGAGACTTTGGTTTTTTGCTATATTTATATATATATGAGACTTTGTTTTTTTTTCTATATATATATATATATATATGTATATATATATATATATATGTATATAACATATTATATTATAAAAATGTCAAAGTGCGACCTCTCAATTTTTCATTCTT
>JANIPN010000219.1:787202-819056 GCA_027478595.1 Erythroxylum anguifugum
CATAATATGAGTCTCTTAATTCTTGGGGAAGGGCTGGTTCCACAGCATGCTTGGACAAGACGAATTCCTGACTCTTTGCAAGTTTTGCTCTGACATCTTGCATCCATATTTTAAGCAAATACTTGTACCAGTGATCAGTTTTCATTCCAGGTTTACGGAAACAGGATATTTGGCTCAGAGTTGAGCTACTATCAGCTAGATGCTTGATCTCTGACTCTTTGACCTTCTTTAGACCATGAGCCAACCACTTCTTCCCAATCCTCACCGTCCCAATATCCCATGCCTCTTCTTTTTGTGAAGCAAACAACTTCACTTTGTGTTTTAACTTGTGAACAACCCTAAAAGCAGGGCTTTCTCTCACAGTTCTTTTGACCAATGTACCCAAGAAGCGAATTCCTTGAGGTCCTGTGCCAGGTAATATTTCTGTTTGAAAATCTACATCCAAATACAAAGAATTATGCAGGAAATTAACTACATCAGTCCTGAAACCATGGGCAACTTCTTCAGTCCCAGAAACTGCAAAAAACAGCTCGTCCATGAAACGGCAACAATGAATTCTTGGACCAGAATTGTTATCATCTCGGATTGCGATATCATTGCCTTTTAGCTGTCTCCTAAACCAGCTCCGTAACTTGGAATTGGCATGTGCTTCACCACCATGCAGTCCTGGACCGAGAGCTTCATATTTCATGGAAAGTCTGAAAAATTCACGGTCGAACATGTCGAGGTATATGTTCATTAGAATAGGAGACAACACCCCCTCTTGTGGTAGACCATGTCCTTTTGGAAATCGCCCAAAGTCCACATTGATTACATCAGCATCAAACATGCTTCTGAGTAAATTATATAAGCAGGGGTCTTCTATCTTGTCCTCCATTATGGTAATAAGTCTATCAAAGATAGAAGTATCCATGGTTTTGTTTATAATTAAAGTAAACCACCAATTAATATTAGAGATCTCTTTCTTGATGTACTTTGTTGCTGAATGATGCCCCCTTCCACTTCGACAACCATGAGAAATCTTAGAAAAGTGAGGCCTGTAAACAACTTCCAATACTATTCTAATGGCTTCTTGAACGACCTTCAACTTCAATTTCGGAAGGACTAGAGTTTCTTTTGTTTCACCCTTTGATGACATAATGGAGCTGCTTGCTTTAAAATCAAAATTCCCACTCAAGAGCTCTTCTCCCAAGGATTCAAAAGAGATATTGTCAGCAGTTGATGCAACATCAACATTGGAGTTTAGTCTAACACAATTGTAAGCATCTTCAAGGGTTTGTGGATTCGCAATTACATTTTCCACTAGGTCTTGAAACTTCCCATTCTTATATTGCTCCTTCACCCTTTTCTTTATTCTGAGTTCAAGTGACCTCTTAAGCTCCATGCGACTCTTGGGCCTTCTCTTGTCAGGCTCAGAAGATTCCTCGATAAGACAAGCTAAATCCTTAGCTAACGCCATCGTTCCAGAACTTTTACGGATGATATCACCACGTTCTGGGACAGCAGAATAATGAGTAAAACCTTGCTTTTGTCCTAGAGATACACCTGCTTCAAATATATAAAACTCCATTTATGTATTGGCCACACAGTAAGATGAATTCCAATGATTAATCTATGCAGATAAGGATCATAAAAGCTTTGATGTAATGTAATTAATTGCATGAAGAAAGAATATAGTGATTGCAGTTTTCATGCTGGATTATCTTTTATAAGTAATGCTTTGCACAACTTTTTTATGATTATCTAAGAAATTGTTCATGCAATGCCTTTATTTGCCTAGTCGAGTGTTTTAATCAGAGAAAGCGCTTACCCTTCTTAGGAATGCTTAATAACAAATCGACTCTACAAAGATTCCTTCGTTGCAGCTTCACATACCTCGCCAAATAACCAACATACAAACTACGGAGACCCACAAGCCACATTGAGTGATAATCACCTAAGAAGCAAGATGATTCTCCTTCCATTTACTTGATCAACATTCACCATAACTTCAACCAAAAATGGTGGAACACGAATAAGTTCAAACAATAAGAGACTAAGAAAAGCCGACAGAAACATGTAGAATTTGCCCCAAAGTTCCCAACTTTGAGCCCCAGAATCGACTGAAATGATCCAAAAATTTTACTTGAGAGGCATTTCATCGAATATATGGTCTGCAAAGTGTACCAAACTACCTTCCTTTACATTTGTTAACGGAACTAGCATCAACTTTTCAGAAAACTATAGAGATAATATAATTTTCAATAGCGAATACGCAAATATGGAGAAACGTTCCTCCTAAGGCAAAAAAGCTTGGAATTGTCACTGAAAATATGCTCTCAAACAACACAAGTTTTTCACTCTACCATTTTTTGGTATGCACAAAACAAAAATAACCCAAGATATTATTCTTTCAAGAAACCAACTTTTTCATTCGCATCATCTTCTAATGGTCGGAAAGGCGAGCGAGCATTCGACGCAATCAGATAAAACTTGCACCAAACATGCATAAGAACAAGGTGAAAAAAAACAAAACCAAGTAAGACTTAGGTGAAAGCGAACTTTAACTAAGCTTATCATCAAAGTTTTGTCCTTCAATGGAATAAAAATTCAAATTGAAGTTCGGAGCCAACATTGTTATAGGTACACTACCTCAACACCGATGAATACGAACGTTAAACAAAGAGTGTGGAGTTATGAGACAGAGACGGAGAGAGAAATGACTACTTTTGTATTATAATTAAATATGATTACCAAAATGATTTATAATTATTGGATTATCCTTTTTTTTTAGGGAAATTATTGGATTATCCTTAAATTAATAAAATATTAATGTCTCTTTTTTTTTTAATGGAGAAATCATCCCTATCATTTGGACGTGCATTAAGTAGACAAGTCCTGTACGACAGACTTGATCGAGAAAGCTTAAATAAGAGGATTCGAACACAAGACTTTTCGACTTCATGCCCCCTGCTCTACCAACTCGACCATCCTAGAAGCAAACCTTTTTTTGTTAAAATTAAATACAAATAATAAGTCCTTGCTTAAGCTTAATAAATAAAATCAAATTAATTTTTTAAAAATTAAGTTAATATATTGAGTTATTTATTATTAAATATATTTAAATTTATATTTATTAAATATGGTGTATTGTTTAATTTTAGATCATGTATAAGTATAACCAATTTAAATTAATTATAAATTTTGTCCAATAGTTGTTAATTAATTGAATTTTTTATTAGAGATAGGTAAACTTTATTTTTAAAAATATCGTTAAATTTCTCAAAAATTAAACAAATATTTATTTCACTAATAATTAAATTAACTTAATTTATTCAACATTTGGATGTAAAGCATTGAAAGTAATAGCTCATTTAGCTTTTTGTTAAAAATAATAAATTTCATCTTTTAACTAATATTAACAACAACAACAACAACAGCAGCAGAAATACTGCTAACCAGTAGGATTCAAAGAGGTCTAGTAGTAGTAGTCTTACTCTTAACTAGTAAAGAGACAGTTTCTAAATTACTCACATTAAATATTATTAAAATTATTAAAAATTTCCAATTCTTAAAAATCTAAATCTAATTCTATATTTAAATAAGGGGTTTAAGAATATAATATAAGAATCTATTAAATTATTATTCATTCAATATAAAATTTTTGTAAATTTATTTAATTAAGAATTTGTAATCATTATCTTTCAAATGTTTTTATTTATTATATATAATATACCACAAATTATGTACGTTAACTAAGTCAATGAGTCACTAATTTAAAATTAAACTAGTAATTTAACTCTAAATATTAGCATATTTGATGAGGACAACCCAACTAATGTTAGAAGAAAGTGATGAGATGTTGAACACACAACTAATATGGAAAGGGCATATTTTAGGGTTCATATATACATATCAAGCCATTCCTTTTACATAATTAGATGGGTCTCTTTAAAAAAAATCCAAAGTTTGAACTTCTTAAAATTAAATAAAAAATTAAAATTAATTAAACTTTAGATTAAAGTGAAATTAGAGAAGATTGATTCAAATAAAATATAAAAACTATGTTATTTTAACTTAGAATTTAGACTAAAACCCAAATTAAGTTGAAATAAAAAAGATTATGTCAAAAAGCTTTTTCTAACTCTATTTAATTATAATATATAGTCTATATTTAGTGTTTAAACAAGCTTTTTTCATGTTAAATTCATTTAGAGTTAGGCATAATACACTAACTCATTATATTGTATGCTTTTAATAAATAAAAATTTAAAAATTAATTAAACTTTAGATTAAGGTCCAATTTGAGAGGACAAGTTCAAAATATATATATATATATATATATATAAAATGTTAAATTGGACCCTCTACCAATCCTATTAATTATAATATATATTTTATATTTAATCCTTAAACAAGTTCTTTTTCCATGTTAAATTTATTTGGAGTGAGGCATAATACACCAAATCATTGTATTGAATGATTTTTAAAAATCATTCATCTTGGTCATTATCATATCCTAAAACAGGAACATACCCAAAACCATTCACCAAATCTACACAACATTAGTTTATGGTTTCATTACAAAATCTAGTGTCATGAAGCTAAAGAATTAGACTCCATCCTGATGTATACTTCTCAACTAAGACATAAGATCAACAAGATGCCACTCACCTAACTTGCTTGTAAATTGTAATTAATTAGTCGGTAATGAAAACGCGTTAAATTTATCGTTATTATTTAGTTCGGGTACGGTACAATACCGATATAACTTCATTTATATACTAACATTCATATCTGTTTTTATTTTTCAAACTTCTGTTGTTTTATTTACTAAGCATTATAGACAGAAGAGAAGCTAATTGTATATTAATTCGCTTAAATTTGCTCCATCTGAACAGCTCCTGAACTAAGACGAACATAATCACCAAGGTAATTATCCAGATGGTCTGCTAATAAGGACTTATCAATGTTCTGATGGTGATAGGATTTGCAGACAAAGTAGAGAACTGTTTGGAGGACAATTCCATAAAGAATCACCTGAAACAGCAGCAAGAAACAAAGGATTCCGATTCCAATTCTGATTCCTAGATTGATCGCCGGCAATCCAAGCACCACCAAGCTCTGATACATGAACTGAATTGCTAAGAGACACAGTCCAAGAGAAACAAAAATAGTCACTGAAACTCCAACTTTACCCTTTATCAAGTTCTTGCTCTTGATCATAGCTTTAATCCCATAAGTCTCTTCAAGAACAGAAACAACACTAGCCAAATGCCAGATTATGGTGATGTAAATGAATCCTACCAGGTATAGGATCAAGAGAAGAACAAGAACCATAATCCCAATGGCACCTTCGTTTCCAAGAGAGACACCCCACAAGACCAAAACCCCAGCTGAAACAACGTTGTACGCGAGAACAAGGCCAAAACTCCACACGAACGTGACCATAAGTCTCTTCCAAACTCTCGGGACCACACTCATGACCTTCCTGAACGTGACCGGCTTGGCAGTGTACATGCAAGCAATAGTGTACACAACAGCAGCTGTGGAGAGAAGGGAGAGGATCAAGAGGAAGGTGAAGTATGAAGCATTGAAGAGCCAAAAGAGTGCCCATTCGGAGGAGAGTGCGCGAGAGAGTCTATGGTACGACGGTGTTCCGACAGAAGTGTCGTCCAAGGTGAGTTCGTGTCGGAATATCCTGAAAAAGAGGAGCTGAGAGATTTGGACATGAGCTAGGAAGATTAAGAAGAGAGGGAAGGTAAGGGCAAGAGTGATTTGGCTGAAGATTTTTCTCCATGTGAAGATGATCTTGGATGATTCTTTGATGATCCCCAAGAAGCCAAGAAACTGAAGTTCATGTTGCTCTCTCTCCATTATCTTCAGCTTGTTTTGTGCTTCTCTCGGAGATATGAATGATGGAAAGGAAGAGGTAATGAAGTATATTTGTTAGGTGAAATTCCACAAAAGGTTAATTTTTTTTTAAATTTAACTAACCCTTTTGAGTTTTTTTTAATAGATAAAGTAAATTTTCTATCTATAGTTAATTAAGCCCATTTTAATTATAAAATTTTTAGTTTTTAATTATTGGAAACAATCTCGATATTATTTAAGAGTAAGACTGCATACTACTAGATCTTTTCAAACCTCGTGCCTCAGTAAGATTTTTATTAGGTATTGTTGTTGTTAGTTTTTAATTAATTTAATTTAGTTGAATTATAGAAGCTCTTTATTTGAATAATCCATTATTTTTTAAAAAGACTTATTGTCCATTTCCATACCATAGTAAAGAGATTAGTGTTGAGGTAGAAATTAAACTATATTTCCTTTTATTATTTTACTAATTTTAAAATATATAATTTAATATTTAAAAAGATTATTTTCTGATATAATTTAAAATTTTAATAAAAAGATATACATCTCTCTTTAATAAAATAGTAGGGTTATTTTTTAAAAATTATAAAAATTAAAATATCAAAAGATCAATGTGCATAGCTTTTTTTATTAATTATATCTCTTTCTAATTTAATTACACTTTTATTTATATCACTATCATTAATAAATAGTGCAAAAAGTGATGGAACTCAGCAGATGTTGATATTGATGGAAATAGCCCAAAATTAATTAAATCAAGGCCTAACTAAATTTTCCACATAACCGAATCAATTAATAACTAAAATTTTGACATAAATGATTCAATTAAATCCGTAAGATAGGAGGTTTAAGATTTGAAAGATTTAATCGGTATTAGATCGTTATAAAACTGGTTAAATATTGAATAAAATTAAAGAATTTAAAATATGATTGAAAGATATTATCTTATATATTGAATGATTTGAAGTTTAATTAAAAATGATATTTTAATTAATTTATTTTAGTTTATAAGAAGTTATTAATTTATAAAAATTAACCAATTAATTAATAAATTGATCGATTTTTAACAACATGAGCTATTAAAATAAATTAAACCGAAAATTTAAAAATTAAATTGAACGATTTAAATTTTTTTTGGTTGAACCGATATTCTTTATTTTGTAAATAGTAAGAAACAACAAAAGTTAATCAATTATGATTAAATTGATATTATTTTTAATACTTTGTACATATCAATCCACCTTTAGTTTCTTTTTATTAGAAAAAATATGAATATGAGAATTTGTGAAAGAACAACTTCATACCATAGACAATTGGAATCAATCCACAAAGAAGAGACAATTTCCAATTAATGCTTCCACATGCATTGTTGCTCATTCTTGTAGTCATCAACTTGTTTGGTGCAAACTTGTGTCCTTATTATGCACTAACACTATTTCAAAGATAAGACTAATTAGGATTAACTTATGTAACAAACTTTATCAAAACAAAACTTGAGAATGCAAAACCATATGTCTTAATCACTCATACACTTCAAAACATTCTGTATATCTTGAAATTTTCTAATCCAAGAGCATTGGAATACCTACTAAGCTTGCTGCATTTGGATGTTAATGTTGTTCTTGAGAGGAACATAACCCCAGTTATATCCTTCAAGCTGTTCTGATAAGGTAGGCTTATCAATAGTCTCATGGTGATAGGATTTGCAGACCAAATACAGAACTGTTTCGACCACAAGACCAACAAGAACCACCATTACCATCAACAACAAGCAAGCTAGTCCCACACAAAACTTGATCAACATGCTCATAGGCCATACATGCAACACAAGAATCTCATAAAGGGTCTGAGTTCCGCCAAAGAATGCTCCAAGTACAATGAAAAGAGCCACAGCAACTCCTGTTTTACCTTTCAACAAGTTCCTGCTCTTCTTCAAGGCTTTAATCCCATAAACCTCTTCTAAGACCGAAATAACACTACCCAAGTGCCAAACAATTGTAATATACAGGAGACAAGCTAAGTACAAGATTAAGAGAGTTACCAGAATCACAATTGCAATAGCTCCAACATGATCTGCAAATATGGAACCCCACAGCACGAACATGGCTCCTGCGACTATGATGAAGACGAAAACCAGAAGGTAACTCCATAGAAAAGTGACCAAGAGTCTCTTCCAAACCTTTGGAACCACACTCATGACCTTCTTGAAGGTCACAGACTTGGAGGTGTATATGCAAGCTATGGTATAAACAACAGCAGCTGTTGACAGAAGAGAAAGGATCAGAAGCACAAAGACATATGCAACCTTGAAGAGCCAATATGGAAGCCATTTCTGGACCAAAAAATGGCGGAGCTCGGAATAGTTTGGAAGACCAAGTTGATCAGATTCATCGAAACCTCTGTAGCCAATCTTGGAGAAAAGAGCCTCAGAGATATGGTAATGGACAAAGAAGATGAAGCAAAGAGGAAGTATAAAAGCTGAGCTTATCTGGGTGAAGATTTTTCTCCATGAAAAGACGATCTTTAAAGATTCTTTGAAGATGCCAAAGAAGCCATAGGACCTAAGCTCGTGTTGCTCTTTCTCCATTGATCTCTTCTCTTCTAAGGTATGTCTCAGTGACTAATTATATATAGAATGATTACAGTCTAAATGCCCCCACTTCTTCAAGTAAATTACCGGACTCATTTTCGATAATTTTATATCCAACAAATAGCCTGAAATTGACTTTAATTGTTTCAAAGACATAATATAGTTTTCTTTATTATTAAATTTTCCGAATTTTCTATAATATAAATAATTTTAAAAAATCATTTATCCCTTAAAATTCTTGAAAATAAAAGAGAACTATGTGTTGTAAATATCACATATGAAATAATTAAATAATATTAATATGAAATTTTGAATTAATTATCAATTCGAGTTAGATTATATCTATTGGATAGTCAAATTAGCAATATTTGATTATGTATATATTTCAATGTTGTTTTTTAAGAAAATTTTAGAAAAATAAAATTTAATAAAAAGTTTAAAAATATAAAAGGTCTTTCAATAATTTTCAAAATTACTTAATTTTCAAAATTATGTATTTTAAAATCTCATGTATTTTACCCTAATTTTCTTATTCCATTCACTAAACATATATTAATTTTTTTTAAAATTTTTTTGAGTGATTATTATAATAACACAATTTTTATTTTTATTTAATATTAATGACATCAAATGATAATCATATAATTTGTTTATTCGACATCTTATTTATAAAGAATAAAACTCGTTATTGCGAGGACTAGTAAATATTTTTATTTTTCTTATTTCTTTAAATTAGATAGAGCTAATTTAGAAAATAACCTCTTATTAATTAGAGGTAAGGCTGCGCATACTAGACCTCTTCAGATGCTACATTTAGTAGGATTTTTTACAATGAATTAAAAAATTTGATGGTTTAATTGAGATATATGCAAAAATACAAATAAGACACAAAGTTTAATAAAGAATAATAAAAACACATATTGCAAAGTTATTTTATGTTAATTGGTATGATAGGAAGGTTGGTCAAGTTAGAAAAGGATGGATTAGCAACTTAGCATCAATGACACGCATGGAATACTATAGGCTTCGTGTCAATTTTTGTATTAAAAATAGCTATGTAATTTTGTATTTATTCAAATATTTTAGGAAGACGTTGTTGTTTATTTTTTAGAAACTCTCGTTTTGTCATTACTTTTCTTTGTTCAATTAAAAATATAATATTTGATTAAATTCAAATATGCTTTTTTCATAATTTGTGAAGTAATAAAACTATATTAAAAGCGTGACACAAACGTTCCTCTCATCATTAATCATATTGTAGTGTCTCTTCCTCTTCATTTTCCATTCATTAAATAAAAGCAACATCAGTATCATTTATGTTTCATTTGACATACCATATTAGAGTATCTTATATTCACTAAGTGAAAAATGTTAACGAGTTTATATATAAATGATAAAAGTCAACTGTTTAAATGAATAATTCTTGTCATTTTAATAATAGTTGACCCAAGCTCAATTCTAATATGGTATCAGAGTCGATGGTTTGGTCCGGTTATTACTGTGTTTATTTCAAGTGACAACCGGATGCTTAGTTCCAGTTGTACTTAAAGGGGAGTATTAAAGTATCTTATATTGATTAAGTATAAAAATATTAAAGAGTTTATAAGTGGTAACAGTAAACTATCGAGCAATAATTTACCTTAGCTCAATTCTAATATACCATCCCAAATTGGTCTTCATCGAAAGTTGGTTTTGTTTGAAAGTAATCTTAAGATTCTTTGTTATGAATGCTTACTTTTGCATGATTTTCCTCTTCATGGAACTGATGTAGTCTTTTCTTGGATGTGGCAAACACAGCAGAATCTGATTTTCATCAGGAAAAAAGGTTCACAGAAAGTTTTCTGTATGTAATCTGAAGGCTAGCTTGGCTTAACAGAAGTTTTTGGATGGTTTCTGTTAGTCTCTTCATGACTAGAATTATTGAAAATATGCAAGATTTTGAAGATTCAGAAACCACAATCTGAACGAAGAACTGTTGCAAAATGATGAGTTAACTACTCACAGCAGAAGTGAAACTAGTTCCATTAGAACATAGATACAAGTTTTTGAAGATGGATTGGAGAAAACAAAAGTTGAACTCTTCACCATTTCCAGAAAACATTGGAACCGCACTTGTATTTATCCTTTCCTTCGCATTCCAATTCCAAATCATCAGACAAGAATGGAACTTTCTGCAGAAAACAAAGATAACCCATTTAGAAGACGATCACCAGGACTCTGAAAATCTATGGAAATCAACTAGAGGAAGCTCGTATGCGATAAAGTCTGCACCTTTTGCTTGGCAAGATCTTGGCAACCAGTAAAGTTCTCAGGGAACTTGCAGGATCCAAATTCAACTGTATATGCTCTGGCAAAGTTTGCACCACTTGTGGCCAACCTCTTCTTGTCATTCAATTCCTACAAAAAGAAAATCCCACCTTTAACTAGGTAAAGAAGAGAGATTGATATGAGCTCCAAACACAAAACGATCAAAATTATGTGGATTGATTACCTTGTTGGCTTTGCTTTTCTCAAGGTAGTCGTCAATGACACCAGCATTTGCAGAAGAAGAAGCAGCAGCAGCAGCAGCAGCTGATGTGAAGACGGTGGCTGCAAGATAAAGCATAGCAGCTCTCCTTCCTTCACTTCTCTTGGATTCTTTTGAATCATAAGCTTTACTTTGTTGGGCTCTGATCACAGGCAATTTTGGACCAGAAACTACGGTGGAAGCCATTGAAGAAGGCATGGAACCAATCTTTGCATAAAGCTCTGATGATCCAGTCCCTGAAATGGCATAGTTGCAAGCCAAAACACTCGAGTTCATAGCTGCCATTGCTACTGTAATTTCTCAACAAATCGAAAGTGGCTTGTCAGTATATTGGTTTGTTTTGATAAGTAGTGAAAATGTGAAAGATTGGGATGCTTGTATGAGCTAAAAGGCTGTGGTTGGAGTGTGGATAAGGTGAGATTGCCTCATTCCTATTGGCAAACCATGTTCTTTCATGCTTGTTTTGGACATTGGAGGGTGTGTGGTATGGGGGGTTTTAGGACCCACTTCGAAATCAAAATATGTGCTTGCCATTTATTTGCTAAGTAGTAAGTACTCGAGTCACAAGAGCTTCCTAATTATTTCTACATTTTTAAATTTATATTATTGAATTGAATTCTTTAATTTAATTTTTTTTCTACTTGTAATAATGTACTGTAGTTGAATGTGGTCACATTGGTTATTGTAATTTATTATAATAATGACATTAATTTTCTAAATATATGTATATTATTTATAATTACTTAATTTGACCAAGATCGTATTGAACAAAGTTATATTAATATTTATAATTTGAATATTATTCCTTGATTTAGAGTGTATAAATAAATTTAAATTTTAGAGTTGCACATCTTTTAATGTAAAATTTTATTGGGATTCATCCAATATAACATTTGATTGTATTAAGATTTAGGTTAGTTAATTAAGGTAAGGAAGAAGATTTTTCTTCTGTTTGACATTTTTTATATTCTTAAACATAACAATGATAACAATTACAACCTAGTAAATTCCCGCTAGACGTAAGGTCTGAAAGGTCCTGTGTATGCAGCCTTATTCCTAACTAGTTGAGAGATACTTAGATGTATGTTTTTTCATCTCTTGATTTTTACCATTTAAAAAGGGCATATAATTATATATACAAAGTAACATATACATAAAACGATTTTTATGTCAATGAACACAATAATTTTTTTATCTTTATATTAATTTTTATGAACATTCTTACTATTTCAAATTTAAAAATATTTAATTATTTTTTAATTTTTTAATTTAGTAAAGTCCATGATTATTTTTAAAGAAGCATAAATTAATATTTGGTTGGTCATATGAAACATTGTACGTGTAATTCTACATATAAACACAAAAATTATCAAATAATTTTGTCAAAATTTAAATTACATACTCAATTACTATAATATTATATATATATAATCCGAAACATTATTGCAATTTATTATATAATTATATCTACATTCAATCATACTTATTACAATAATTAGCAAATTCAATCCAAAACTTAAAACCGCAAGAAATCAAAAGAGAAAAGAGAGGTCCCCTAACCTTATTACATGAAACGAGTCTCCTCCTAGCTAACTCACTGGATTTTACAAGTAAACTCAATGTCTCCTCCTGAAATGATGGATCATAGCACCTCCTATAAGATGATATCAGCTGAAAATGAGCTTATGCAACATTCAAGTAATTCCCACACCGAGAAAATCTATGAAGGGAACATCTTGTTGCTCGATCGGTGCCATGAGATCAGCTTCTTCATGCTCAGAAGCAACTGGCAGTGTATCATTACACTTACTGATCAATTCACAATAATCAGAAATAGCTCTCTGGGAACTAAGCAAATGGGGTTTGAAATGGCATTGATAGGCACTGAAACATGAAGGGTACTTCTCATAAGTTTCCATAAGCTCCTTACTCTTCGAGTCAAGACCTAATGACTCGTTCGTGACAGTGGAGACACTAACAGTCCAAGAAGGAGAAGGACTTGACGAGATAAGCGAGTCACGCTTCTTCTGCAATCCTAGCCCGGAAATATGATCAGAGACAACTGCTCGAGACCTGAAACACACGTCAGGGTTTTGACCTGAACAGGAATTTAGTGTTTGTTCATAAGGACGATCACCTCTGAAACTTCTCTTATCAGAAGAAGTTGCAGGTCTTCCATGGCGTTTGGTTCTTGCCACCATAACATGGTAGTGATTCTTCACATCGTTATCTGTTCTACCAGGGAACAGTCTAGCTATTGAAGCCCACCTGTTTCCATGAAGTTGATGAGCTTCCAGAAGCCTTCGTTCCTCTTCATCTGTAAATCTCCTCTTATTGATGTTGGGATCAAGTTGGTTGTACCATCTCAATCTGCAACTTTTCCCTGCAAAATTAAACCAAAAAATTGAAATGAAACCAGCAAGATAGAGAACCTTGAAAACCCCATTTCGTAGAACATAAGCAAGGAACAGGAAGAGGAAGACAAAACTGAAAGACACGTTAATATCAACTTCCTCAGCTTATATTCATCTACGTACCTGATCTTCCCTGAAGATGCTCAGCAATAAAGTTCCAGTTCCGGGGACCGTACTGATGCACAAATTGCCGGAGTTTCTCGTCTTCAAATGGTCTCCAGTGCCCTCTACTCCAAGCACTACTCTTCCCACCATCTCTGATACATCTGCTAGATTCATTAGTTTCCATTTATGGAGCTTAAATCCGTAAAACCATAGCAACCATGTATCAACAGTGGAATCTAGATAAGTTTGGAACTCGTGAGAATAAGAGAAAGATCAATGAAAAGTGTAAGGAAATGAGTTTGGTTTTAGGGTTTGGTCACTTTTTCTCACATCTACAAGATATAATATTATAATATTTATACTTTCAAAGTATAGCTTAGACTCTTTTAATTTTATAAAAAGGATATGTTCCTAAGAATATTTAACTCCTCTTATCTAATTTATTAATTTTAGAAAATATGTTTATATACAAAAAATGTAAAAATAAAACATCACGTAACATATATTATGCAATTAATTAAAAAAATAGTATTTATAACTAATTTTGTAAATAAAAAGAGGAAAATCAATAACTTATATGCCTCTTTTGTAATAAATTAAGAACATATGTGTAGAGATATAGATAAGCCAAACTTTATAATCTATCCCTCAATTAAATGATCTAAGTCTAACATATTAATTATTCCTAACTAAATTCAAACAAATCAACAACCTTGATACATATCTATTAGATATTTTGGTAAGATTAAGACTCAATTAAGCATAAATATATTTTGGTTCTTAAAATTTTTATCAAAATTTAAGTTCGGTCATAATTAAAACTTCTATTACTAACGAGAACGACAAAAACAATCCAATAAAAATTCTACTAATACACGGAGTCTAGAAAGATTTAGTAACGCAACCTTACCCCCAGTTATTAGCGAGTCTGTTTTCAAATTGTATTATATTATCCTAAAATTTTATTAAGTGTAATTAATTATGTGATGTTGGTATTAATATCATTTCTTAGTTATTAATTTTTCACTTTCTAAACTTATTGATAGAGACTTCACACCCAACTAAATCCCAACTCTTCTTGCTAATTAATGTGAGTTATTAAAGTTTTATGGACGTTGGTTTGATGTCAATTTCATATAATATATCTCAATGTTTTGATTAATGATATTGAGTTGACTAATGATATGGGGTCCCAACTTGACCGAGTTTAAAGTTAACAAATTTAATTTAAATTAATCAAATTTTAAATTGGGTTTAAACTTTTTTTAATTTTTAAATTTAATTTATTAATTTCGAGCTAATTAAAAGCCCAATTAAGATTCGAATATAGTCAACTCAAACTTGATCAAACTAAACTTTGCATGATAACTTCTGGGCCAGGACAGCCCAATTTGGTACCCGTAATCAAAGATTGATTTGATAAAGAACAGGTCAAAGTGAAAGTCTAATTGGCCAAACGTTAAGGTAGAGGGCATAATTCAGAGATATGAAAGAACTCAAAAGTCCCACTTCAGGTACAACAACCTAAGGATGCAAGCTATTTACTCCAACCGTAAACCAAACCTTAAACTTCCAACTGAAGCTGGTTTACCTCAACAACTTTTCAAGTTAAATAAGTCTCAGTTCAGGCTGAAAATGGCTGTTGACTATCTCTCTCTAGCATGACGAAAAATGGAGTTTGCTTCCAAAACACAACTCATAAATAACTCTCAAAAACACATTAATCCAATTAAACATGGATCAGCTTGGTACCTGCAGACAGAATAAGCTGCCATTTAAGACTACCAATGCTGGAAAAATGCCAGACTACCAGCAAAGCTAAGCCGAGCCGAGCCGAGCCACCCCATTCCAGGTGATAATGTTTCAAATGAAAATCAATGAAGCTAGCCCATCAAAATGGTAAAAATGGTATCTAAATTCTGAAAACGAATTATATGCAGCATTTACTTCAAGAAAACTTTTGTTCTTTTCAATTCTGTCTTCCGGTCTCCATTTCTGTCTTTTTTTTTTTTTTGTCTTACTGTTATGGTCTCTATTAAAAAGGAGTACCAGTAGATATCCACCATCAACTATTCTTCAATCAGATAGGAAGAAGAAAATGTTTCAACAATTAACTATATAGCTAGTTATATAGCATACTAAAGCTTGAAAGCAGCGTAAATGAGAAAATGAAACCAGATGGCTCCTGGAAGAAACATCAATGTGAACTTAAAGGCAAGACCATTACCATTCATAACACACTAGCTATATGAAACCTGTTAAGCCTAATTTGTCACCAACATTGTACATAACTAGCTTATTCCAGACAGGGCCAAACAGATGCTCTCCTCCAACAACAAATGTCAAGGCCCATAAACCGAGAAGGGAAGTGAATACCATAAACCCAACTGCAGACTTCAAAACATCTGCAGAAAGAAATTTCCACAAAGCACATGAATGAGTAGAATTAATGACAAAGCAAAACCACTACTCTAAACAGAAAGAAGAAATTTCTGACAGTCAACAAGAAAGTGAATATAAGCAAATCCATTTTCTAGATTTCATCCAAAGTAGCAGAAGGTTTTAGGTATCATTCCAAGCACAACACATACGTTACTTTCATGATAACAAAAATCGGAAAAAGGAATCGAAAACCATGATCTTTAGGAAGTTGACCAACAATGAGATCCAGGACCAAGAAATACAGTGTCTCAATGATTACTCCTCATTGATTTTTTGTTGTAAATTCTTTTGAATAGCCCACTATAGCAAGTATACTATAAACTTTCAAAGATGGGTGACAGAAAAGCAAAACACCAGAGGTTGAAAAAAAGAACAGCAAAGGCTAATTCGGAAATCCGGAAATGCAAAATAAGCTTCTGTAATTTGATGTTTGATTGCTCAATTAGACGAGACAAGTTACAATTTAAGCTCTTTCAATAGCATTTATGTCAAAATCCAGAAGCTACCAATGACAGAAAGGCATCTACTTTCAATTAAATCCACTAATAACAATGCAGAATACACAAGCAAATGCTCATAATATCTAAAATGATCAACTGACAGATAACCTTCTTTTTGTTTTCTAAAGTTTAATACAGAAGAAAAATCAAAACTTTCTCTGCTATAAACAAAGACAATCACAGCATAATCATATTCTCAAATAAAACGGCCCACAAAAACCGAAAGCTCTTGCGATCACGAACAAACACAATTCTCACTTTCTCATAGAATTCTCAGTAAAAGAGAAGAAACAAGATTGCAAAAAAGATAAGAGAGAACTTACAGGGGCGAATGCGAGGGAAGGAACGGTAGTGGCGGAGAACAGGCCAGAAGTAGAAGCAATTGACGGCCCAAAGCAACGGCAATAGAGCGTATCCGAATTTGTAGAATCTTCGAGCGTAGCTCACCGATTCCTCCTCCGATAGACCTAGTGGGCCGTCGATCGTAGGCCAGATCGGCGCTGAATGCAGTACTTCATTAGTAATTCGACGGCCAGCGGTGTTCGCGATGGTCGGAGTGGTGGTGGTGGTGGTGCCCGGTGTGTGTTGGGGGTCTTCCATCCATACGACGACGGAGAGGTGAACGACACGAATACAAACGGACGCGAAGTATACAGCGTAATGAATCTAAATAATCTGAAGAAATATTCAGCATAATTCGGACAAAAATACAAAAATGAATAATGAAAATTAAATTATTTATTTTAATTTACTAATTCATTTTACAGCTCAAAAAAATATACAAGACACTATTTTCTTACTTTTTCATTAATTTCTTATAATTTAATATTATATAGCATTGTACTTTATTAAATTAAAACATTAGGAATAGCAACTTGGGTCGATCACTCTCTGGTGGGAGAGTATGGGGGCAAAAGGTTTTGTGTTCGAATCTTCCTATTTACATTGTCTTGATCGAGCCTGTTGTACAGGACTTGTTTAGTGTGGAGTATCCGGTTGACGTAATTTACAGGCTATTAAGTTAATCCGAAAATTTACCCAATGCACATTCAAGTGATAGACTGCTAGTTCCTTTGTTTTCAAAAAAAAAAAGGGTCGATCCACTTTTTGAAATAATTGTGCCTTGACCTCAGGTAGTACGTTGTCTATTTTCAATGGAAAAAAGTAGAGGTCGGCCCAAGTCCGGCCCAACTCTAGCACGAGGCTGGCCCAGCAACAAAATTGGGCCTGACTTTGGCCTACATTGTTATTCCTAGAAACACTTCATTTTTTATCAAATTTTTTATAAATAAATGAAACTATAAGAAATGCATATCTTTTACTTGCAAATAAAAATTATCAAATTATCATTTATTAGTATATGAAAATATTATATATCAATTTTTATTCCCACTAAAATGAATAATAACTTGGTAGGTCTTTTAATATACAATCACATGTACTTGAGATTTTCATAATATTAAACTATAAATATTTTCATAAATAAATAAAACTGTAAAAGATGCATATCAAATTTTACCTTATGAAAATGTTGGTTATCAATTTTTATCCCTATTAAATTACATAATAATTTTGTACAACTCGTCAGTAAAAATTCCACTAGTACACAAAATTTAGAAAGATTCAATAATCCGCAACTTTATCCCTAATTAATAAAAAATTATTATGAAATTATTCAACTATACTAGTAATTATTCTTTGATTTTAATATTATTAGCATCTAATTTTTAGCCAATATACATTAAAAAATATTAGTTCTTATTAGATTGCTTGGTCCTTGAAATAAAGCAAGTTGGGCACACCAGTCTCAGGCTCGGGCTCGGGCTCGGGCTTGAGCTCGAGTTCAAGTTCAAGTTTGGGCATTCGAACCGGATAAAGCATGAACTTGAGTTGGGAAAAGATTTTCAGGTTTAAATTTGGGTCTTATGGGGCTGGCTCGGGGCCCGACCCGTTGCTAACACTAAAAAAGACCAATCCTAAGGTATGAATAGCACAGAAGTGAACGTTATGTTTTTACACAGTAGCCATATATAACATAGGCATTTTTGCCTTGTGTCTAAAGAGCAAAGTTTCTAAACCTTGTGAATACAAAAGTCCAAGACTTGAGCTTTGGCCTACCTAAGACTATTACAATAAACTCAAGAGGAACTTGAGTTCCAACCAAAACACAGATCAGAACTTTCAAGCATTTGCAACAAATCTTGTAACACTGCTTCCACCACAGAGTTACCAACTAGCAGACCTCAATGTCACAAAGAGATGGAAAGTGTTCAGTAGTCCTTACAAGTCAGATTGAACGGATTATGATCTTGCGCGTATTTTGGCTCTGGCGAAAAACACTCCTGCCAAAAGACCTACAAAGCCCATCTCTTGTCGTTAGTTGAACCAAAGGATAGTAATGATTTCTCTTCTTACAAGAACTCAAAACACAACCACATTCGCATACAGGTTTGTGAACGCAGATTGGTCTGATATAAGGGACAGGGGCATACCGAATAAAATGCTTGCAGCATTCTCCAAACTGGTTGGTACTTTAAACAGAAGGATGCCAGCAACAGACAGGGGAATCTTATTCAGTGAGCCTACAAGGCTGTAAAATGCAAATTAGTGACGAAAAAAGTCCCGGGATAACTGTGCTCTGTAAGCAGTCGTAAGCTGTTTCAGTCTTACCTGTACGTGGTAGCCCCGGTTTGATGAAGAAACCACATGGAAGTAAAGCTTATAGCCATACCTAAAACTCCGCTCAGAGTGATTACCAGCCAAAACTCAGGTAACCTGAGAAGTGGTCTGCAATTTGTTTCAAACCTCATGAGATTCAATAAGACAAATAGGAGCAGGAAAGCCAAACTTAGTATTTGCCAAAAACTTGTAATGTTCACACTTTCAATGAGGTCCACCTAATTTCATTGGTAATCTTCATTGTTTCAAACAGTCACAAGTTCCACTATTATAGAACTGAACATGCACATTCCTCATGCTTAATCAACACAACAAGCAACCAAACGTATAATTTATTATATTGTGGGACTCACGTTCTAGAGAGATATTCCGTCTCCTTGAAAACAAAAATAAGAATTATGCCTAAAGGTAAAGAAAGCGTGTTATTCAGCAAGACCATCGAAAACTCATTCAAGCTCCCAGATTTCGTGACTTGCTTTGCTGTATCCATTATCCTACGTAGAGTCAGCTGCAGTGACAAGTTAACAGATAAACAATCTATCAGCTTATATGAGTATTGAAACATGAAAAGCAAGTTAATGTAGAGAGCTCTTGGCAGTACTATTTTGTGAATACCATCAAATTTCCTGGTATATCAACATTCACACAGAAACTAGCAGCTACACTAAGTTGAGTGTTTGAAATCAATATCTGAAGTGTCTTCCAGAAGGAAATGATGACAAAATAGGACCAGTAAATACCCCAGGAAGCAAGATAATGTTAATGTTACAAATGGCATAACTTCACAACGAAACCAAAAATAAGAGTCTACCAAATCTTCAAAAGAATTGTCATGTTTTAGAAATTTAGTCACCAAAAAGCAGTCATTGGTTCATGCTCAAATCATTTCTGTACTCGAGAACAAAGATAACCAGTCTCCAAAAGCCTTCCTTCTAAAGCTTGCTTCTTCATCACTAGATCCCAACATTTCTTTATAACGTTTTAAGTACACTTTTTGCTGGATCATGCTAAAGTTTCAGATATCTAGGAAAAGTTAAACTCTTCTACTTGACTAAGAGATATTAATGAGCACGTAAGTTAACAGAACAAAGATATGCAAGATGCCTTTAAAGAGAATAAACGAACAAGTAGAAGCTGATGAGCACCAAAATTATGATGATTTGTATTTGAACAAATCATGTGATAAATGTCCATAAACATCATATAGGCACACACAGAAGTATGCATAAGAGAACTACTACATACATATCCTAGTCCTTGTAAAGTGAAAGCAAAACCTCCAAATGAACTTACAGAATAAGATGCGGTTAGGAAGCAGTTTAAAATCTGCCATGCATATCCAATGGCATGGAAGGAAAGATCAGTAATCCCTCCAGAAATAGCTGAAATAATCTGCATAAGACAAAGTCAAACTCCTTTAACTCATAGTAACACAAAGTCATAGTGGCTTATGAAGTAGACTCACTGCATAGTAATGGAGATGTTATTGCAGATGTGTCCAAAAGCATCAGAGTTTGAGCCAAGTTTCAAGCAGTATGGCACAGTACTTAATCATTCTAGATTAACATATTTTCTCTAAAACAAACTCGAAGCATACAATCATTTTCACAATAATCACATACCATTAAGAACAAAGCAGCCCATACTTTGCTGTCATGGTGCTTATGAAACAGATACATTTCACCAACTGCAGTTATCACATTTGTTACATTCTTCAATACTGTGACCATAGCAACATTGATGTACTTTAAACTGCAAAAGTAATGAAGAAATTTCAGCAGTGTGATAGATGAATACTATATATAGACAAAAGGCTTCGGATCATGTAATTTATAAGCTATATTCTGCAGTCCAACACGAACATCTAGTATTGTCACAAAAGAAACTTCTACACTAGAAATTAAACGACATGAAGTGTGACAGGCCCACTGGCAGTTCTTAGCCCAAATTATATCCAGAAGCACAACACATTGAACAATAAAGAGTTTGATAGCACAAGGAGGCTCTTAAAAAACTCTGGGTGTTCCTTAAAGTGAGCACATGTTCCTGAAATACTAATTTTAACACAAGGACAGAAACAGACAAGAACTAGTAATAGTCAGCTGCGAAGTAGAACACATCAGGTTAAACTAAAATGAAGAAACCAATTGCAGTATTAACTTAATAATATTTGTTTTGTGAGGTCTGAGCAAAAAGTGCCAATAGATTGAAAAAGATTGTCATACCTAAACATGCTTGTAATGAGCATCCCAACAAATATAGCATTCACTGGCAGCCACACCTTAATCAATCTCCATGTCAGAGGTTCTGTTGAGATAACACCCAATAAACTCAACACTGATACAAGCAACACTGATATCAAATTCTGCACACCAACAAAATATTCACATCAGCTAGTTACATATTGAAATGAGAATAAAGAAAAAGAAAGATAGACAAACAGAGATATAAAATCTGTTATAAATTTTGAAATTAAACAGCATTTCAGCAACCCTAATAGAACCATTGTCAAACCATAAAGAAAACAACCCCTGCTGTTTATAACTTGAAAGATTACCTGGTATAGCATCAAAAATATCCCGGCATTGAAATTATAGCCAGAAAGCACAAATTTGTTCACCAATATCATGCTACATGATGAAATACAATATGCAAGGCCAGAAAATAAGGCCTGATTGTGTACTTTAACTGTAGTGCTACTGCGTGGTGTTTTCTCTGTGGCCTTTTCCAACTTGCCATCTTCCAGGTCATCTTCACTATTTTTGTGGGACTTCATTGAAAAAGATTTTCTACATGGAATTAAGACAATAACCAATTAATTCATGCAAATATATCTAAAGCTAAGTTATATACCATCAAGGCCAAGATCTAAACAGTCTAATAGGTCATGTAAAGGAAAGATGAATGACCTGCAAGAAGTCAGACTAGGTGAAAATCCATGGTTTTTAAGCAGTTTTTTAACATCATTTCTTTTTATAGCATGTGAATACTCGCAGAAGAAAATTATCCCTTTTTGTCTTGATAAAATTTCTAATTGAATATTGCAGTGAAGAAAACAACTCTTGATCGCATGTCTTAAGCCAAGAACCTCATAAGGGAAAGAGAGGTATGATGTATTAATACAGCTGCAAAATCACTGTCAACTTGCTTCTATCACTGTATCCAGTGATTTAGTTTCTATATGAAGTTGATTTAGCATCAGAAACATTCAATCATCACTCTGACAGCTTAGTACTTTAAGGCAAGTAACACTCATGCTTGAAAGAGCGATGCTCCAGCTTTTCATCACACGTGTGAATCAGGTAGCAGTTTGCAAAACACAAAAACTCAAGAACATAAGCTCTTAATATTTTTGGAAAAAAGTTGTATACTAACTACCGCATCGATAGAGTGATATTCATGAAAGAGAATGTGGGTTTCTGTGTGGGCATGAGTGCATGTACACACATTATCATAAACTTCAACAGAGCACATTATCTAAAAGACATTAACACTACTAAGCATCCACAAGAAAATGAAGCATAAAGTACCGAAAAATTGAAAATTAGTTAAGCCAGCATACCTTTTAACTTTTTTATAATCTTAATGGAGTGACTGTCAACTCTAACACTAAATTCGATTCATGAAGTTTGAAGCATCTTTCCTCACTTAGGTTAACCTTTGCTTTAACCTCTCTCAAATTACGTTCAAATAGGAATCATAAGCAACCAAGGAGCAAGGCCTTCACAAAATGAAACAATAAGCATCAGTTTCACATCTCAAGTTGGTCCAAAAAAAAAATACAAATAAATGAGGCATTTGAAAAACAAGGGTATGTAATTTTCATAGCATGATCTAAGTTTGGGGGAAAAAATTCCAAGTTCAAGAATTTAAACACACAAAAGCAGCTGGTTATTAAAACAGAATCGAACATTCAGGAATAGGCAAAAAAAGAGGAGATAGCAAACAAATGCTCAGCTTAATCTAATCCTTTAACAGGCATTGACCTGTGCATATTATCGACAGTTCAATGTGTTAATCAAAGAACTACTCGGAGATAACTCAGGAACATAAATATCAGAACTTTGCGTTAGAAAACTCGTTTTGTGTGATTGTGTCATTAGGCAACCCTGTGAGCCAGTCTACACCGCAGGTGGCATCCTACTCCCCACTCCATTACACACGACTCCTACTCTGATTTGAGCCAGAGACCTCCTATTTCAAATCTCAATTTTAAGAAAGTGAAAGGATATAGAATGTGAGAAGAAACTTAGTAAGAAATACTCAATAATTTCTCTTTACAAAGGTCACGTTCTCTGAAGAGGGAAATGCCATCATGGGACCCATTCTCTCTCAAACATCGCTGATCAGTGAAAGCAAAGAAGGCGAGAAAATGTAGACCTCTCCTTAGCTAAAAGAAACAAACCTTTCCATATACAAAAGCACCAACAATCAAAAGCCAACAAATTCACCTTTATAGTTCCGTCACAGAATAATCAAAACAACCTTTAATAGGAAACGGAAAAGAGAGGGTGACCTCGCACCCATCAAAACCAAAAGTTCAAAAAGCTCCATAAGTGGAAAGAAAACCACATAGAAGAAGCTACTTCAAATCACTCACAGCGAAACCATCAAAAGTCAGCATCATCAGCAACCATCCAGGGAAAAAAAAGGAAAAAGAAGCAAAATTTGATGAATTTATACTAAACAGCGAAGACCCTTTTGAGATTTTAACTAGAAGAGAATAAAATAGCCACAACAGACCCTGTATTCTAGTTTTTCGTGCACATATCTACCATTCAACAATTACATACTCATTGGCTCCGGTATTTCTCCTTCCGTATGTAAAATGCCAAGACGATGGGCCGTGCTCGTGGCGTACTGTAGTTGGGAGTTGGTGGAGGGGTTTGGCCAAGAACCGGTTATATTGAATCGTGTTAAAATCAAAAGATCGTTTTGTTGTGTGATTGCATTTGCTATCCTCGTCTTGCCCTTTATCATTTTGTTTTTCAAATTTCTATTTTCTCTCTTCATTTATGGAGTTCAAAGCCAATGATGATGTTGATTAGTTGTAAATTTACAATAAGTTTAATTCAATTTATAATTTCTAGCAAAAAAGGTATTAAAAATGAATTCTCCTTAAAATATTGAACTTTGTTTTCATAAAATTACAAAAAAGGTATTAAAAATGAATTATCCTTAAAATATTGAACTTTGTTTTCATAAAATTACTATAATTCTTATTAATTTTCATATAACTAAAATTAGTTAGAAGTTAAGTAAAATAATTATAAATCAACCCTTACTTTTTATATAAATTTAATTTTAAGGACCTAATTATATTTTCCTTTATTAGTACTCCCTCCGATTCATAATAAGTGTCGTTTTAGAAAAATGCACGCTTATTAAGAAAGCTAATAAAATTATAGATATACCCTTATTAATTAAGATGAGAGATTATAGATATGCCTTGAAATTGTGATCTGCGTAATTAAGATTAGAGAGAAATTAAAGGTTAATTTTGGAAGTAAAATTATAAATATGCATACAAAATCAAGAATGACACTTATTTTGAATAATTAAAATATATCTAAAACGACACTTATTATAAATCGGGGGGAGTATTATTAAAGGGTTTGAACCTAAATTTGGTATGGACTAACCATATTATTGCAACCATTGAAAATTTCAACTTGAAACCATTGATTTAGTGCTTGTCTGGTTGGTTGTCTACCAAATCTAGTGCTTTGGAACTTGTCCCCATTTCAGCATAAAGAGATGAAACTCTTAGCCTATTCTTCTTCTAAAAGTACAATGTTTAATGTTGAAATGATATGGACTTAAATGTAGCTTCCATACTCCCTTAAGAGTTTAATATCATTTCATATGGACGTAATGTAGCTTCCACAATCGCTTACGAGTTCGATACTATTGAATATCAACACGAGATACAATTGCACCTGATCGGAAATAATCTCTCTACTAATTAAAGGAAAGACTACATATCACTGGACATTTCCAGAATTTGTGTATCACTAGGACTTTCATTGAGTTGATCCAAATAGTTTGAAAGAAAACTGCAACTCAACTTACCTCAACCTTTGAAAAAATGGTTCAAAATGAATGCACATGAACCCAACAAATATCACTTTAATCGAATCCATCACTTAGACTAAATAGTTTATCTAAAATACATGATTTATAGATTATTGTAATGCATTCAATAATTTGTCAATGCACATTCCAAATGATAGTAGTTGTGAATTTCACTGTATAAAGAAGACTCCATAAGGAACCCTCCATCCACCAAAATCCAAATTCTTATGGAGCTGGTATGCTAAATATTGAGTATCTTCACATTCTGAGGAAAAAACACAGTTCTATCCTATGTACCTATAGAGTTTTGTGAGACATGTTCCATGTATAACTATACACTGGACTGAAGAGAACAATAAGGTGTATAGATAAGTGAAATGAATCCAAGGAATAAAAAGAAAAGAAAGAGAACTGCTAATATGCAACTATCAGGAGTTGATTTGGTTGATATAAGATGACTGCCTGCCTTTGATGAATTTCATTATACTAGATCCATCACCATGCTTCACCACTTTCCCATTTTCCATATAGAAAGCCCCGTCTGCATACTCGAGCTCTTCCAAACGGTGAGTCACCCATAAGGCTGTAACATCATCAGATGTACTCAAGGAACTCTTGACTGCTTTAATCACTCCAATCTAGCAATCAATGTCAACCATATTTTGTTCAGAATAGGTGGTCTACGAAAGAACAAGCAAGGATATGCAGGTTAAAGGGCATGCTCATACAATGGCGGTGGTTATCGGTATGTATATATAACCAGGTTATTCGTAATACATAAACATTAGACATGAAAATTTTGGGATGACAAAATTATGAAAACAAAACAGATCAATAAGGCAAAACAAACTTTTATGCCACTGTTGACATCAATACTCATTCTGATCTGAGATATATGCAAGATCAACAATATAATTGAATACCTGATCACTTTCATCCAAAAATGTTGTTAACTCATCCAATAATAGAACTTTACATGCTTCAGCCAAAGCACCGGCAATGGCTACTCTTTGTTTCTGACCACCACTAAGGGTCTGAACTGGCCTCTGAAAAGGGCAGACAAAGACAATTTGAAAAAGAAAAATATTATAAAATGACACCAAAGTATTGGAACACTCCCTACTTTCATGTAGGTAGACATGCCCACAGCATCCAGAGATTTTGAGACCCTGTGTCTAACTTCTTCCTCAGTCAGGATGAACTTACCAAGGCCAAATGACACATCTGCTTCTACCGTGGGCATCACAACCTGTAACGAAAATGAAGCTGCCTTAATACGTATCTTCAAGGTGTAGCCTATGCTGTCTAGCCTCGTAAACAGGCTTTCCTTCTCCTCGTAACACATACCATTTTATTAAAAAGAAATGCAGCAAGTATATCACAATAAAGGCAGATAAACATCTTATGGAAAAACAAATCGAGTGAAGTATTGACATTAGGCTTCATAATTCAACATGGATGAAAAGCTGGAATCAATGTTAAAAGACTTCAATGGTAAAGTAAGCAAACATTTCACCGAGGAAGGATAACAAAGAAATAACAACAAAATGCCTCTTTAAGAATATCACACTCTTAACACACTGTAGTACCTAAAATTGCACCAGTCTGCATTCTGTTTTACTTAACGGGATTACTTTGGATCCCAGCATTACAACTAGCTGATGGGGAAAAGGCTCTCAGAAGTCAATATAATCACAATAACAAGCTCAAGCAACTGTGTTTTGATGTTCACACAACAATCAAGAAGAAGATAAAAAGTTGTTCCTTGTAAGTTTTGATGCTATCTTTCTTGCATAAGTAACTCATGTGTTTCCTTCAAACTAGATCTATACCAAATCGATCAACATCCTAGCAATCTGATCATTCCATTTTGCGTACACTTTAGATAACAAATCAGTAAAACAACCATTTAAACAATGTAATCAATGAAAAACCAACCTGGTGATCAGGATTTTGGAAAACAAAACTCTTAGGCCTTTTCACGTACAAGGCTCCATCAGTTGGTTTCAGCAGACCTGCAAGAATCTGTCTAGTTCAAAATATCACTATCCCATCACTACTTTTACTTTGATCCTAAATTCAATCAAAAGCAAGCAACTTTCAGGGAAATTTTTTTCATACATTAATAACAAGAAGTTACACAACCAAAAAGCACTGTGAATCAAAAAAAAAGAAAAAGAAAAAAAGCAATCATAACAGAAGTCCACATTTTCTGGGACCACAAATGGGCAAATGATCATTTTCGTCATTTTGCGTGTGATTCAGTTTACATGCTATCAATGGCTGCAACGGGAGCGTAGTACGGAAGAATTAGAGCATAACCTTCAAAAGGGTAGATTTTCCACAACCATTGGATCCAAGAAGCATCCAAAGCTGTCCAGAAGGGACTCTGAGAGAGCAGTCCTTAAGAATTGGTACCCAATTTCCCTGCCTTGTTCTGACTGAAAAATTCAGATTCTGACCTTCAATTGCAAGATTCTCAGTCCAGTTATTCCTGCTAAGCGAACAAGAACAAAAAAGTTGAAAACTTTCTTATCATTTCCTAACGAACGACAACAACCCGGAACCTGTTTGAAGAAATGACCAGCAGAGAAAGAAAAAGAAAAGCTGCAAACTTTGAACCTTGTGGAAGTAGCAGAGCAACGGGGAGGAAGATGGGGTGTAGCAGACCCGAATAACATGGTAGAGAGATCCATAGTAAGAGCTCACTAGACAAGAAAGACTTGTGTAATAGTAGTATTCAAACCGTTCAAAGAAGGAAGTGAGGCCCTTCTGATAGTATATCAGACATTGGGCTGAAAACAGAACCCAACCCAAGATTCAAAGACCACAACAACCCAGCTCTTTAGGACCGTGTAATTCTAGCCAACTCACAAAGTTCTTGTCTTTTGACATGTGGCGGTTGGGACGCTAATAGATAAAATAGGATTATCCATCTCCTGGTCGGAGTTGGAAGTGGCACACAGCTTCTGTCCCATGGCTTCTTTCACTGCAACAACTCCAAAATGCTCTTTTTTCTGCGTTTCCCCAGTATATTGCTATTCGAGAAGAAGCCAACTTGCTCGCTTGCAACCCATTAGAGCTGTTAACTCAGCTGAACCGGAGAACCAAAATCCCACCACCCAGACCAAGACCGAACAGCCCTCTGCAACACCACCTTCCTCCACCGCTAAAGAAGCTTCAAACAGTGGTCCGGTGAGGCCTAAGAAGCCTGTTTATTCAAGTGAGTTTCTTGTCCTTCTCATGGCATCTAAGAACAGGCTTAAAGACTAAAAGGTGTTTGATTATGGTTTATATTGACTACATTCGAATTTCTTGGCAGTGAAGAAGGGTCAGATTGTGAGAGTGGATAAAGAGAAGTACCTCAATAGTATCAATGTAAGTATGATACTGGTTGTTTCAGCTTTCTCAGAAGTTAGAAGCTTTCTTTGATTACGGTTGGAAGCCCACAATAGTATTTCTGTTTAGTTGATTAGAGAATTACTTTCCTGAGCCATAAAAGAGCAATCTTCTCATGGTATGAAAATGATACACTGATGAGTTTATCTCTCGTAACTTGCATATCTCTCGGAACTTGGTAGAGCGAATCCTCTTGTCTTTGCTTGGTATTATATACTGTAAGCTCAAGTTGCAACTTTGCAATTGTGTACAAGTGCAAAGATTTGATCTTTTGACTCAAAACTTTGTTTTTGATTTTGAAAATGAGAGACGAGTTTTATTTCATTGTTTGTGTGCATCTTCGAGCTAGCTTTGGCTTTTCGTTAGCATATCCAGGAGGTGCTTATAGTTTCTCTTTTCAGTATCTGTCTGTTGGGCATCCCCCATATTACAAGGGTTTGGATTATATATATGAAGACCGTGGTGAGGTATGTCCTCTTCTCTATCAGCCAATCATTGCCTTAACCAATGCAAAGATACGCCATTATTTAATATACCAACTTCACCATCTTTTAACAAACACTTTCAGGTCTTGGATCTCAGAATTTTTGAGACAGGAGAATATGCACTTGTAAGCTTGTTTCTCTGACATCAACCTTCTCTTATCTGATTAATCTACTTTAATCACCACAAAGTTGTTAACAAATTCACAACCTAAGCAACAACTACACGTGGTTTATTACTATAACTGAAAGTCTCTGCTACAAGCCTACAACAACCAAATGCAAAATCATGTGTGAATTTCAGATAAGTTGCTAGTGACATTTGGGCTAGGATCTGAATGACACTAACTTTTATGATAGGTGTCCTGGGTTGGGATTCCCACTGCTCCAGCTTGGCTTCCAACAGACATGCTTATCAAGGTACCTTAAAAACTTAGCTAAGATTGAGTTCAGTATGCCTAATTCGATTGACATTCGATAGAAATGCATAAGCCTCAACTGCAGATAGTCAATTTGGTGTTACTCCATGGTTTGAGCCATTGAACCACTATCTGTTACAAACTCAATTAAGCATCTTGATTGATTTGAATTCAAATTCTGAAGGCGGAATATGATATCTGTGTTAGTCTGTTGGTGGAAGGAACTTCCATGGGTACCGACTTCTAAATGCAAACTAAGCTATGATTTCGTAAAGTTTAACACTTGATAGCTTAAACTTTGGAAACGTACATGAATGTTTTGATTACATGAAATCCAATTTTTGTGTCTGCCAAGAATCACAGGTTTACTCTTGTTTAGAACTCAACCTTGTTTCATTTCTTTTCACCAACCCACCATGTGGAAGCTAAAGGTCCTCCATCTTTCAGGAACTAGTTAAAATCATCAAATTCAAAGCATATTCAAACCTTATACTATGAATCTAATCAACTTGCTGACTATTATGCTTTCTTGCAGTCTGATAAACTCAACTACGAGCGATTGTAATCCAGACAATGAAGTTGGAATCCTGCTTTTGCGAGTACTTGTGGAAACTACTGATTCAACATTGGGGTCCCAACATTATATCAGCAAACATGAGTGGACTTATTCTTGTAACTAGCTAATCATGTTGGCGGCCATAGATGTCTCATTATATTACTGTGAGCAACCATGTCTTATTCCCATGCCAGACCAAACCAACAAAGAGTAAAAAGAACTTAGTAGTACATGCCAGATCAGTTTATGACAAGGGGAATGCATATAGAACGGTAGTAAAAAGAAATATAAAATTATATATTTTCAAAAATTGCAAATCTTTGTATTTCTAATATCATAAAATAATTTTTAAATTAGAAATACATGCATATTTTCACATTCAGATACTAAAAATTAATTCAATAAATTGCAGAAAAACTAAAAATACTCATCTTACAGGTTTTAAGGTTTTAAAAAATATACATATTTTGGATTATATAATCTCACAAAAAATATTTCACATTCTAGATGCGAGATTTCCTGAGTAATCTTTCCCAAACGTCAGAGAACCTTAGATATGATGGTAATGAATACAAGTTAAACAAGATGGAATCAACGTGATAATTCATCTAATATGCCACAGGACAGTAACGAGTGCTATGCAGAACTCGGAATCCAAGTTTATCCTCACTGTAAAGTTTTAACAAATCTACATAAACTTAACATTACTGAGCATGAAGAGTTCTTAACGTCCATAACCTACACCCAATTCAGGGAAAGATCTCAACATGTAATAAACGGCAAAGGAAATCCACATTCTGACCAACACATAAAAAAGAAATGGTGAAACATGATCATCTATAATATTTACAATATGATCCAAAGCCATGATCGTGCCAAAGAAAACCAGCTTGAAAAACCCTCGGGCAACCTAAATTAAACTAGTACTCCATGAACAATATCCAATTCTATAGTCTGTTTAAAGGAAACTGGGAGTCAGATAGGGGGCACAACAACTCTCATGGCAAGGTTCGTCTGCTAGATGGCATAGTCAACACTGTCATTCATAGATTGGAAATAAGAAAATGGGCAGGCAGCTAGCGTTAAGACAACGAATTGAAATGTGTGGGATTGTTACTCAACCCAGCTTCCATAAGAAATGCACTTCTAGCATCTCAACTTCATTACTTGATCCTTCTAATAAGCAAATCATGCTCCAGGACGTTGGTACTATTAATCACTTAAAGCCAAAACTTGTGGTTATTTTTTCTAAACCAGGTTCTATAGAACCACAATGCTATACAAGACTACTGAAAAAGACATGCCATGTTGACATGATAGCAACTAAATCGATAAGTTGTGATGCTCAAGCTGGATATTAAGCCCAAACCAAAGCAAATATCTATATAGTACCACCTGATTTATTTCCGAGTATCAAAATCTTTGACTTGATTGAAATGTTGATAGAAAAAACCATGTACTTGTTTCTTCAGAAGCTAAAAACAATCGCTAATGAGATTTAAAAATAAACCTGTGATAAGTTGAGGCAAACTTCAAGCTGCAAACATGTAGACCCTCAATCCAAACATAGATACTTCTAGAAATCAAAACAAACATATGAGATACAAAAGGCGCCAATGCATCTAATTAGGAAGTTTGTCATCTACTATAGTGTAAATTGTCCACAAATCATTTGAAGCATTATGAGAAATCAGGCTAAAACGTACCTGCTAAGTTAGGTGCATAGTTCCACAAAAATTATTATCATGAAAATGTGAAAGCGCATGCCAATCACCATCCCACTGTCTGAATATACTCTCATACTAGATTGCAT
>JANIPN010000219.1:837126-849618 GCA_027478595.1 Erythroxylum anguifugum
TAGTTCATAGTGATGAAACAACACCCTGGACTTTTAACTTCTATTACCTCATTGCCTTTATTTCAAAAACTAAATTGGAAGATCTTTAATTGTTCTGTTTTGCAGCACAAACATGACAAAAATAGGGACAACATGGTTAGCCACCTTTACACACATGATTCATACATACATGTCTAGGTTGACAGAAGGAGAGTGAGTATAGAAGCATATACTCAATTGTTTCGAACTTCTGTCTTTTTTTTTTTGGTTCTGTTTTTGATTGGAGTATTTGTGAAATCCTCATAAGTATCAAGCCCGATTCCATGATTCCAAGCATTTTACTCATCATCGACTCTTGAGTATACTGTGGATTCATCACAGGTATGGTTTTTAAGCAGGAGAAAGAAAGAACTTGGAGGACAAGTTTTTATCCAGAATTCATCTTATTGAATCTAAATTCGTGTTTAGGCCTCTGAAATGTCCATACACACATTCTGGTTTTGGTATAAATTAAGAAAGAAAAGAGCAGAGGAAAAAATCAGGTTGCCGTAGTTAACTCCTTTAGAATTCAACAAAAAGGCTTGAGATGAAGAAGTGTCAGCAAGGAAGATCATTACTCAATTAACATCAAACTAACAAATAGAATATGTTATTCTAAGAAGAAAAATACATAAATTATGTTAGATAATAATAATAATATATTTTACATATCTCGCCTCACCGGGTATTTTAACCAACGAAGGCAACTATCAGAGCACGGAATGTAAGAAGACAAGAAGCGAGAGGAATTCTAGATCTACGCACGGTAGCTTTGGGCGATGGTGAAAAGTAAAGGCCATTCCTCTACGAGGAACTCGTCGTCAGCAGCGAGATTTTTCTTCAGACCACTCTCTCCTTCTGCGATTACCCTTTACGCAGTTCTTCTCTTTGCCTTCCCGATCTTCATCTTTCTTCATAGTTCCAAAGATGTACTTGAAGATAAGCCTGACCCTCTTCTGCCTCACGAATCTCCTACTCAGACTCGAGCTCAAGTTCGTGAATTTGAGTCTCTGCAGGCATGGTTTCTATCGTTTCTTTGCTGTTCGTTGTTCTGTCTGACTCTTGCTTTTGTTTTGCGTTCTTCTTGTTGGGGAAGTTCAAAATTTTGATCTTTAGAGGGTATGCTTGAACCCCATTTGGAATTGTGAAGCTTTATGTTAGTAAGAATTGGCGAACTAAGTGGGATTGTTGTCAAACCGGGTGCTTAGGATTTTAATAGAGGATTGTATAACGATTGTCTGTTGTAAATAGAGATGGCCAACGACGGAGCAATGCGAGGTTGGGTTGTCTGGGGTGGATTGTCCGTATGTTACCCAATTCTGTGGTGTGTTGATGCAGAGCCGGTTTGAGTAATGAGAGAAAGGGAGAAAAGGGATAGATCTTAATTGCATATTTAGCAATAAAGAAAGATTGACTTTCATAACCACTGTCGTATATGTATTGGTATCAAGTTAAATGGAATCTTGAGACTGATTCATGTATGTGGCCTCTGCTTGCTTAGATTTATGGCTAATTTTAATTGAGCTTTGTCCCTTACGTTTATGATAGCAGAGGTTTTTAAGTAATTGAGTGATCTATGGACATCAGACTAAAAAGGAAATTCTACTTCTATATGCAGATATCAGATAGACAACTGTGGGATTTGCCTCTCAGCAATGGTTTACACCAGTGCGTGAAGCCTTCGGCTAAGTACAGAGGTGGATTAAGTGATTGTTTACTTTTATGCATTGGATTGCTAATCCTCCCTTCAAACTTGGAGGGTACATTATTTCAGTACACCACTGTTGGGGCTTTAAATGAATCTTGTTTGGTGCTTGTGCTTGCCTTTTTGTCTCCTCAGTAGGGCTACAGACTAGTGCATTACCACCGCCTGCCAGGAGATATTTGACTATATTTTAGTATTCGAAGGTTGGGAATGATGAGTTTTGCACAATAAACAATGTAAGAGATTAGTGAAGATTGGCCTAATCAGTTTTTGAGAATTAGGTTATTGAACACATTATGGTGTTGTGTGCTTGATGAGGATAGGTTATAAACTGAACATCAGAAATTCACTTTTCATGATTGATATTCTTTGTGAAATTAAAACGTTCTTTATTTCTTATGAATTTCATTTATATTAAGTGATCTAAATATTGAATCTCGAACCTCAAACCTTTTAAAATGGCAGTTACCAGAGGATCAGACTACTACATAACTGTGAAAAGCAACGGAGGCCTAAATCAAATGCGTACTGGTGTAAGTGTGCTTCTCTATTTTAAGTTGCTATCAAATGCAATTATTTTCATTTTCTGTTTATTTTATAACTATTTCTCAGTATTGCTGCATAATGAGGCAGTTAAAATAACCTGGACCAGTCTCAAATAAGAAACAGTTCTACACTATTATTCGTTGGCAATCATTTAAATAGCTCCCCGATTCTGTTTACTTAAAGAATTTGTTCCTTTAGTGAAGAACTTTTTACAACTGCTGTTCAAAGGCATAAAATAACAAGCTTGTATCATGGTCTGCAACTCTTGTTTCACCATGTCAAAGATACGAGGATCCATCTAAAGACAATTATGAACTTTTTTTCTTTGGTTTTGGGTAGTTTGAATGCTGCTGGCTTGACCAGTCTTCATTCAATGAGCTGTTCTGTGTAAGCATAACAAACTTGGTATTGCAGATAGCTGATATGGTGGCTGTGGCACACATCATGAATGCAACTTTAGTTATTCCTCTGCTTGATAAACGCTCCTTCTGGCGAGATTCAAGGTTATCTTGGAATTTTGTTATCCAATGTTGGTGGATTGTGTAAATTCTCATCTTTAGCGATTCCTCAAATTTCTCTTTGATAGCAATTGCCTTTTTCTTCATTTCCCCCTTTGCAGTAAGTTTTCAGATATATTTGATGAGGATTATTTCATCAAAACCTTAAGAAATGATGTGAGGATTGTTAAGGATCTTCCCAAAGAGCTGGAATCTTTTCCTCGGGCCAGAAAACACTTTACTTCCTGGTCTGGCATCAGTTACTATGAAGCGATGACACAATTATGGAATGAATTTAAGGTATATGAAATTATATTTACTTGATTTCAAGTATTCTAACTCAGTTGCTTTCATATATCTTTTCCAGCCATGTAGTAGTTTATGTGATTGAACAAATACATTCATTTCACACTTTAGGTGCCATGCGAGCACTGGGACGTCCAAATCAAATGTTATCTCAACTAGAATTTTCCTTCTCTTTTGTTAGCTGAAAACTGACAACTACATGAACAGAACTGTCTAGCCCATACTTCTTGTACATAAATTTTGTATCTTCTTAATCGTGGTGTGTGTCTTTGGTTTTTGATCTGAGGGTGCTAGTTTCATTAAAACATTGGTGTGTACATCTTGATAAATATCGTTATTCGTATCACTTAATGCAAATGAGAAAGTCCCATGGGAAGGTCTCTAAAAGTTGAAAGCTCAGGAGGGAATGTATGACTCTGTCAGCCATCCACTGTGAAAAATTATTACATTGTCCATGTACGGGAGACAAATTACTGCCAATCCCTACTCAAAGGTTTCACAAACTAGTAGAGATTGTGGGTATTTTATGTACTGACTTTAGTTTGACTGGATATTTACGTTAATAATTGTTGACTAGAGATGTTTGATAGGCATGAGTTCCTATAGATAGTAGTGTACCCTTTTCAGCTTCAGGACAACATCTTGTTTTCTTTCTGTTTTTCATGTAAGAGGACAGGTCTGGTCAATTTGATTTGATTATGTGAATAAGGACTCTGATTGCATGAGTTCTATACATCAGACCTATAGATGCTATATCATGTTGAAGTCCATTATGATGAATTGTTGAGCTTTTGTTCAGGTAATCCATGTTGCAAAGTCAGATTCTCGTCTTGCAAACAACAATCTGCCTCTTGATATACAAAGACTAAGATGCCGTGCTTTATTCAAAGCTCTCCGCTTCTCTTCCTCTATTGAAAGCCTAGGAAAGGTTTGTAATGCATATATTGCTTATCTGCAATAATCTTTCAAATTTGGCCTGGTAGCTGGCAAATACACAAGTAGACAAAATTCTGGAAAATTTGTACTTGTTTGACAATTAAAACGTTAGAGTGGTGTATGTAGTACAACTCTCTGCATTAAAGTCTCCTACGGGGATTCCTGTTATATTAGGTACTGAGAATGCATGACGATGACACCACAGAAGCTGGTGGAGCGGCTGAGATCACATGGGGGAAAATACATTGCTCTCCATCTGAGATATGAAAAGGATATGCTTTCATTTACCGGTTGTACTTATGGCCTGACAGAGGCAGAATCTGAAGATCTGCGAATAATGAGGTGAGCAATTTTATTTGATGTTTGCATGTGCTTGTGTGTGCCTGTGATGACTCCAAAGTCTACTGAGTCCTGTACTCCCCTCAACATAGCAGCCCTAGTTAATAAATTGATGATTTTATATTGCAAAACTACTGGAGAAGAAAGACGAGATCTTACTTTGTCAGAGACTTGGATAAGCAATGTCCTGGGGAGTTTTATTACGATGGACATAGATGAGCTGAGATTATCAACTTTTGCATTATTCAAACAGTCTCTGATGAGAATTGATTAAATACCTGATGTTTAACTTTTATTTGTTATAATCCTCTTATTGATTATGGAATGCCAAATTAGGTTTTTTAGTTTGCATAGTACTTTGTTTTCTCACAGTTTCTATCGATATTTTTGCAGAGAAAATACTAATCATTGGAAGGATAAAAATATAAACTCGACAGAAAAGCGATTGGGAGGTTTATGTCCTCTAACTCCAAAAGAGGTGGGAATTTTTCTTCAAGCTCTTGGTTATCCTCCATCAACGACAATGTATATTGCGGCTGGAGGAATTTATGGTGGTGAATCTCGCCTTTCAGAGCTTACATCTCGCTTCCCCAATATAGTTTTTAAGGTTTTTCCTTAATTAACATAGTTATTGGCAAGATGCTCGAGTTCTCTGGAAATACAAAAATATCTGTCTTAGGCTGGTTGTTGAATTGCTTTCAGGAAACATTGGCAACCCCAGAGGAGTTGGGAGCATTCACTAACCATGCTTCTCAAACTGCAGCACTTGATTATATTATTTCCATAGAAAGTGACGTCTTCATTCCCACACATTCAGGCAATATGGCAATAGCTGTTGAGGGTCACCGCAGGTTCTTAGGCCATCGTAAGACAATCATCCCAGACAGGTACAAATCCGATCAAGATGTGATACTAACTGCTCTTTGTAATTGAAAATACCTCTGGTATAAACCATCTTCTCTGTTTCTTTAAATTTTCCTTCCACATAGCATGCAGATGACTACCTTGTTAACTGCTTTTGTATGAAACCAACAGAATATTGCATCAAGCATGAGGGCTGTTGTGTCATGGAGTGTTTTGTTTCCTCAAAGCTTGTAATACAACTGTGTTTTATTTGTTATTTAATTAGCTTGGTTTTTTCATTGGTGAGTAGTCTCTTCTTAAATGAAAGTCATGCCCTTGGATATACTATCTCTTTGGCCTCCATTTTGGTATGACAATCATTTCCTGAAAACATATTCACTCCCAGTTGTCTTTCTATGCCAACAGCTTTCTTGTTTATTCTGTTTTCCTCAGATGTCTCATCTTGTTTCTGTACCTTATGAAATTCATGGTTAGATTGTCGCCCTTTGAGTACTTGTCTGCGCTAGTTCTTTACATGACCAGAACTTATACCTTTGGAGAAGTGGAAGGAAGAGATTAGTACTCTTTTTATTCTTTTCCTCTCTCATTTCCTCTCTTTCTTCTTGCTTTCTCCTTCCCCAAATGATTGCTCATTGATGTATACTTGGTGACATTCTTCTGCCATTTTTGTACCCTAATTAATTGCAGAAAAGGACTTGTTGAGCTTTTTGATAAGCTAGAAAGTGGGCAGATGGAAGAAGGTCCCGCATTTGCATATCACGTTCAGGAGATGCACAAAAAGAGGTGATTGTTATCCCAAGTTTTGCCAGTTCTTGATGCTGTCGGTTTATACGTTTATTTCTGAGGAGTCTGAACTGTCGATTTGTCCGCTTCCTGTTGAATATCTTTTGTTCTGTTTCTTTTCTTGCATTTTAGAAACATTCTATTCTTGATTGAAAGATTTTAGGACTTTTACCAGACTTTCATTTTGCACATTTGAATCTGCATCCAATTGTTGACATGATAAACCAACTAGTTGCTAAGGTTTGTTTCTGAACAACTTTAAGTAATTGAGAAATAGTGGTAGCCAACTGACTTGGTTTGATGAAAACTACAGGCAAGGAGCTCCAAGGAGAAGGAGAGGTCCATTGCCTGGAATAAAAGGACGGGCACGCTTCAGAACCGAAGAATCTTTCTACGAAAACCCATATCCCGAGTGTATCTGCAGATCAAAAACCAGCTGAATTGAAGCTAATAATTCCTTCAACTTTCAATTGTATATATTTCCAAGTTGAGGAACACTGAATGGTCCTGCAATTTTCTGATCATCATCATCTCCCTAAACAATATCCACCTGCTACCTTAACCGAGCATTCATCTTCATCTAACTTAACAAGGATGTGATGAAGACGACGCCGACGACGACAAATTTCCAAATTCATGGCTTTAAGAACGAATTCTATAGATTTCCAGATATACTCCCCTAATCACACAAAAGGGATAGCATGATCATCTTCCTTAATTTGTGGATCATGTAATTCTTAGAGGATTGTACCAAGAAAAAGGACATGATTTTTGAGTTGAGAAAGATTGTAATGGTGTTAGTTGAAAGAGTTTGATTTGGAGTAATATGTTCTCTTTGGCTAGAAAAGTTAAATAGAAGTGCAAGAAACTGAGCTAAATCATGTTTGATGCATAACTTTGGCCTCCTCCATGAAGACTGGAATAACACACATTGAGAAGTTAACCCAATGGTAATTATAATTTAATAATTTATTTAAAACATGTAATTTATAAATTATGGTAAATGTTTAGAAAGAAATAATGATAATTTTTATAGTTTTTATTTTTGTATACAAAACTTTATTTGAGAAAAAATCATATGAAAATTATTAATTTATCAAAATATTATCAAAATTTATGCCTTTGCATTTTATAAATGGGAAATTATGAATATTGGTAGTAAATGGAATCTTTTAATAAGACATATACAAAATCGCAATTGGTCATCAAATTTGGATAAGTTGAAACGACATCGTGCTCACATCCTGACTGTCGTCGTTATTATCAAACAAAAACCCGATCTCTAAAACCTCTCGTCACCATCCCCACCACCGCAGAACGCTCGCGGCTCGCGGAGGAAGAGTAAACGATTAGAGCTTAACTATTACATTTTCGTTTTTTGGGAATTTTCCAATTCACGCTTGATTATGCAATCCATCAAACCGCTTGATTTTCCTAAACCTGTTTCTCACTTCCCACTCTGTGTACCTTACCACATACCTCACAAATACTCCATTACAACCAAGCTAAGGCCTCGTCGGAATGCCTCAGTTAACCAATCCACACTCGGGCTCAGAATTAGACCTCTTTCTTCTGCTTCGGCTTCGGCTTCGGCTTCGGCTTCCAACTCCAATCTCCCTGTATCCTCTACCAAAGAAGAAGAAGAAAATAAAGAACAAGAGGGGTTGTTTCAAGTATGGATTTTTATAGCTCAATTTGCTTCAAGATTGCCTTTTTCCATTTAGTTTAGTGAAATGGTTGATGGGTTTTTTGTTCTTTTACTTTGTTTTTGGTTGTGTAGAGATTGAAAGAGGCTGAGAGGCAAAGGATAAACAATTTGGAGGAGTTGGAGAGGAAGGCTAATGTGCAATTGGAGAGGCAGATTGTAATGGCTTCTGATTGGAGCAGGAGGCTGTTGACCATCCGTGGAAAGTTGAAGGGAACGGAATGGGATCCCTATAACTCTCACCGGATTGATTTTAGCGATTTTTCAAGGCTTCTTAACTCCAACAACGTTCAGTTCATCGAGTACTCTGACTATGGTCAGTATGTATCAGGTTGTTCACTTTTCCTTGAACTATAGTGCTGCCTGTGTTTCGATGGGCATTTCTCAATGCTTTTACGTATCTGAAGTTGAGGGTTAGAGGCTTAATTGTACTGAAATGGCTAGAAGTTGTAATGAGGGAGTGATTAACAGATATGGGTTGGTATTGCTGTCTGTTGAGAGAACAGATATGAATCATTGTATTCAGTTGTTTGACTTGGAGCTTCTGTTTAGTACCAATTTTTTTTACCTGAAACAGAAGAGTTGATTATTGCATATTTCTGCAGTGATTCTTCCATACTATAAAGATGAAAAAACCAATGGTGCAGAAGAGAATGTGAAGAAGGAAATTGTTTTCCGGCGCCACGTTGTTGACCGTATGCCAATTGATTGTTGGAATGATGTTTGGAAAAAGTTGCACCAACAAATAGTAAATGTTGATGTCCATAATGTGAACACAGTCCCTGCAGAAGTATATTCTACTGTTGCAACAGCAGTCATATGGGCTATGCGGCTTGCTCTCTCAGTTGCATTATATATCTGGATTGACAATAAGATGAGACCAATTTATGCAAAGTTAATACCTTGCGATTTGGGAAAACCCAGTGAAACAATTAGTCGACCGCTCAAACGCCGTGCACTTGGGTCGTTGGGCAAGAGTAGGTAAGTAAAACTGTGATTTTTCTTGATCAGTTATTAGATGCTACTCAAGGGTAATTGGTTAAAAAAATTTCGGACTTAATTTTCCTTTGCATTATTATTTTGTTCAAATATTTGATTTTTTCTTTTGTATGTGCGTATTTTAATTCATATATCCATTTCTTTGGCAATTGGTTGGTTTGGTTTTTAGTTGCTGGAACTTCCCATAAATTGCTCGTGTTAAAGGGCAGACGTAGGTTGATCAAGTGAATGTGCTACTGAAAGTTTTAGTGCCTCCTTTATTTTGGTCCTTTGATAATTTTTGGATGAGTGAGGTTAGAATTGATTCCTTTTCGTGTACATATAGAAGTTCTTCACCAAATTGAGCATAGTTACTTGCCTCTAGTGCTCAAATGTTTTTTAGGTGTAATGAAAGTTCAATTATGATTGCCAAACCCATAGCATATTATTTTCACACTGTTTTCTTCTTGAAGTTCTGGGCACACAACTCATTGAGGCAGCCAAATTGCATTTCTCATCTTCTGATTGAAGCAACGTACGGTGTGAATAGACAGCTTTAAGATAATCAAATTGTAGTTCTCTGAGGGAGGCAATAACAATTTTATGAGAGTTTACAGCTTTGTTTAAAAAACATTTTGGATTCTGATCTCTTACTTTTCCACCAGAGCAAAGTTCATATCAGCAGAAGAAACTACTGGAGTCACCTTCGATGATTTTGCTGGCCAGGAATATATAAAGAGGGAGCTGCAAGAGATTGTGCGTATTTTGAAGAATGATGAAGAGTTCCAAGACAAGGGTATTTATTGTCCAAAAGGGGTCCTTCTCCATGGACCACCTGGAACTGGTAAAACACTCCTAGCTAAAGCTATTGCTGGTGAAGCAGGACTACCTTTCTTTGCAGCAAATGGCACAGACTTTGTAGAGGTGAGGCTCCTTTGAATTCAGATAATGAATAATACACAAGAAATAAGAGGGGATAGTTTACCTTTTGTTGACAATGTATTTCCGTTCTGTCAAGAACAATGATTCCTGCTGCATCTATTCAACAACCCTTAGGGGATTATTATTTGTTTGGTTTTCCTCTCTCTATATCAGTCAGTCAGTTTCCTTGAATAATATGAAAATTCTGTGTTTGCCAGCATGATTATGCTAGTCCACTTCTTTAACTGAAAAGTTGGTGGATTGTGTGGGTAAGGCCATACACTGTCCATGCCTGTCTCTATTCTTCCAGCCCTGTTTGTGTCTATTGAACTTCTTGTAGTAGAAACTTTGTGAAAGAAGAGTATTCTATTTATTTTCTCTGGTATTTATGACGAAAGATACACATAAGCCGGCATATCATGGGCTGGAAATAAGATATTTCTCTTTAACTCCTTGACTCTTGAGAACTGGCTAACATAAAAGTTGCTTCTTAGATGTTTGTAGGTGTGGCAGCATCTCGTGTCAAAGATCTTTTTGCTAGCGCCAGATCATTTTCTCCTTCCATCATCTTCATTGACGAAATTGATGCTATTGGTAGCAAACGTGGTGGGCCTGATATTGGTGGGGTAAGATGACATTCGCTATCAGTGGTTTTAATAAGTTCAACTGGTACTTTGATATGTTAGATAGTATTTTTATGTGTCTATATAGGATATTAGGTGATGTGTCATTGATAGATAGTATTTTTATGTGTCTATATAGGATATTAGGCAATGTGTCGTTGAAACTTTACAATGTTTATCTTGTCATCTTATTATGAATTGATGGGCTGAAAACCTAGTTATGGTCAAGCCATTCTATTCTCACATAATGCATTGGAAGCATAGCTAAGCTAGCTATTACGGATTTCTGTTGACTGTAGAACAGCTGTGAGATATGGAAAAAGGCCCTCATCTCTTACTTAAACTCACTATGTCTTTCGTAAGAAGATGCAGTCACATAGACATGGTATGAAACTTGTTAACTGATGGCCCTACTTTTCAAGTGTTCATTTTTTATTCCCACCATTAAACATCTTTTATTTCCTTTATTTATATACGCAATGCACCTGTGGAATGAATGAATACCACATTAAAAGGTTGGTTATGTGGCATAAACTATAGAAAATCTTGTCCTTCTATAAAGAGTTAAGAAGAACGAAAATCCTCTTAAAATTAATTTGCTCATCCTTCATGCTTCAAACCAACTAAAAAGAAAATGGACCATTGTGTCTTTTGTTATTACTTGTTTTATTTATTTATGTTTTAATTAGTTTTTGGTTTAGGTGTTAAGAGGGGGCTGGCATGGAGTGGCAGAATTTTGATTGAGAAGTCCCATTAATAGCTTCTGGTTAAGCTTGATATATATCACAGTGATTCTTGCATTCAATCAACGTGTTCATTACTATGCTTCCATCTACATGACCTGTGGTGTATGCTTGTGGTTGTTTTTTTTAGGGTGGTGCCGAGAGGGAGCAAGGTCTTCTTCAGATATTAACTGAGATGGATGGATTCAAAGAATTTACATCACAGGTATGCTTTTACTTGTTTTCGTGAATTGATGTATTAGTCTGTTTTGATCAACTGCCGTATTTGTGTGTAACAGGTCCTAGTCATTGGTGCGACAAATAGACTTGATATTCTTGATCCCGCTCTTTTGAGAAAGGGTCGCTTTGATAAGATTATAAGAGTTGGTTTGCCATCTAAAGATGGTAGGTTGGCTATACTCAAGGTATGTTTTACTTATGAGCAATGTTTTACAGATCTCTCTTTCTATTCTTTTTCATGTTACTGACCGGAAATTAATTGTTAAGGTTCATGCGAGAAATAAATTCTTCCGTTCAGAGGGGGAAAAGGAAAACTTGCTACAAGAAATTGCAGAGCTAACTGAAGATTTTACTGGGGCAGAATTGCAAAATATACTGTGCGTGATTCCTAACTCATAAATCCTTTTGATTGAATGTAATTGAGAGAAAATTTACTGATTCCCAAACTGAATAACAGAAATGAAGCTGGAATTTTGACTGCTAGAAAGGATTTAGACTATATTGGACGTGGGGAACTTCTAGAGGCGTTGAAGAGGGTATTGCTCCCTTCTTTCTCTCTTTCTGCCTTGAGTGAACAACTTTCTAGAGTCATTTAGAACTGCTTTTATGTTCCAGAAAATATTATCTTGACTCTTTAATGGTTTTGTCTTGTGATCTGCAGCAAAAAGGCACATTTGAAACAGGCCAAGAAGATAGCACTGAAATTCCAGAAGAATTAAAATTACGATTGGCGTACAGAGAAGCAGCTGCTGCTGTTCTTGCATGCTACTTCCCAGATCCTTACTGCCCTTTTACAGAGGTTGTTGAAAGGATATATTTGGCTGACATATTCTCTAAGCATGTATAATACATTACAATCACACGTAAATATGCCTGACCTGCAGACGGATATAAATTCCATCTCTAGCCAGCCAAACCTGCGCTATGCAGAAGTTGCAGGCAGGGTTTTCAAGAGGAAATCAGATTATGTGGATTCTATAGTGCGTGCATGTGCTCGTGAGTTACTCTGATCTTTCAGTGATTGTCTGTTCCTTCTTCATCCTAATTGTTAGACTTGTTCTTCTGATTGTGCAGTAAGAGATGGTATTTAGATGCATTACTTGTAGATTCTTTAGAGTTTAATGATTGAGACACTATGACTGGTGGACTCCTTAACAAAATCTCTAGCGGTTATTTTGTTTCATTATTCTTCTACATTATTAACACTACCTTTCACTTTTTTCTGATTTGCATGTTAACACTCCACCCTCTCCTCAGCCCAATTCCCTTAAGCCCATAAAAGTGTATACCCGTAGAAACAAGTAGGGAC
>JANIPN010000219.1:853924-869151 GCA_027478595.1 Erythroxylum anguifugum
TGAGCTGGCGGTTGGCAGATGGTTGAAGGCATGGCTTTGGGCTATTGGAGGTGGCTGGAGAACTTGTCAAAAGATTCCTAAAAATTAGAAATGAAAATTTGGAAACCTATTAAAAGTAGTTTTTTAGTTTCTTAGAAAATTGGAAAAATAGAAAACACGCTTGAAAAATTTATCTATTTTTTTATTAATAGACATGTTTTTTAATTATTTTCTATTTTATGGAAAAAATTTTAAAAAACTAGAGAATTTTCAGAAAGTAAACGCAAATGTCAGAAGCCTTTGTTTTTCCTTTTCCTGATGATACACAAACATAATCTATATATAAAGAAAACAGTTTATGCAAATATTTTAGTATTATTTGAAGCACAATTGCAGGAAATATAAGAAGCAGATAAACATTGTGTTGCAAGTTTATTGTATTGATTGTAACATGAAACTCATATGAAACAGAAACTTCAAACAGCGAGAATTATAAAATTCATGAGGTAGTGTATTTATTGCCAAGCATTCACACTCCTCTCTCTTTCTATAGCTAGCTAATTTAGGTTCTCTGAAGGCATACACAAGCATATCAGACTGATCATACCTTAATTACTTCAATCCTAAGTAAACTTTCTGCCATACAAAGGTCACAAAAAGCTTTCAAAAGAACTGAAATTTCTGCATAATTAACTAGTACATATATGCTTATGATTCTATGCCCTTCAGGATGACGATGATGATGTTGATGATAGGTCCTTGGTCTTGTATCGGTACAGAATCCGCTTCTTCTTGTTGAAAGCTCCATTCTCAATGGTGATGATAAGTTTTCCAGGTTCTTTGTTCTTGAAAGAATTGCGAATTGTTCCCTCCTGCATTGTTATCTTTCTTCCCTTCTGAACTATAATGGTATAAGATTCTTCATCTGTTGGAACAAACTCTTCTTTGTAATGCACATCCCAACCACAAACAGTCAAGTCCCAGATCAAAACTTTTCCAACCTGCATACGTATCAGACATAGAAAGATAGTTTCCCTACTAAACACAAGCCTAGAGCACCAACTAGAATCTTATGATGAGCTTGGTTATCATGAAGAAATCTACCTCTGGTGCTGGTATCTCAATAGTTTCAGTTGATCCTGCCTTGACAAGAGATTCTTCTGCAGAATCTTCGACAGAAAATTCAGAATCATTATTGCGTTTAAGCCCACCGTACTCGACTGGTATTTGCTCCCCACCAACGTATCTGAAACAGAACTTGTGATCAGTTACAGCCTTGAATCAGATAAATTGACTACGTAGGGAGACATGCTTTGAGTTGATCTTACTTGAGTAAGACTTCTGTGACCCTAGATGAACGAGCAGAAACGAACTTATTCTTGGTTCTTTGAGTTAAGAATGGAGTTAAAAATGCACTGAATGCAAAATACCAGAAAGGAACATTGATGAAGACCTGCACACAGAAGAAGAGAGAAAGTATCTAACTTACCATCAACTGCATATGTATCTATTAGTTACAGTTAAGGATTTGAAGGCACTTACGTTTCTGAAAACAAATTCAGGATAATTGTCCTGAAGAAGTTCAGCTAGTTTTCTTGCAGTTAACCTGAAGTCAGTTTTTGTTGGCAAAGGAGCATTTTTAAGATCGCTGATTTGCAGAATTGTGGAGGTTCCATCAGGATCAAAATCAAGTTTCTGAATACCCTTTTCCATCAGCTGAATCCTCCATCTCAAGAGCTTGTCATACTTTATCTCGTTTCCAAGAATCTTACCATACAAATCATCATTGTTAAGAACACCAAAATTGTTGTAGCACACAGGATGGCCTTCGCGATCCTTGCCATCCATGTAACCCACAGATGCAAGCTCTGTCTCAAAATTCTCTTCCAGGATTGAATCAATCTTGTTTTCTCTTCTCCATTGCATAGTGTTCCTAAACATCTCAAAAGCTTCATTAACTCTGAACTCTCTAGCCCTCAAGAACTTGGTTAGAACAACATCAGTTCTTGTATCTCCTTTACTGGGCAGTAAAGGTATCCCCCATATAGCAATATCCTTATCAACAACTGATCCACCTTCCTCCACAGCCTCCTCTTGACTCAATTCTTCTTGATCATCACTAACTCCATTGATTTTCTCTGCAGATGATGCATTGTTCTTCTCCTTCTCGCCTTGATCATCGACAATGGCTGCCTCCTTCAACTTTCCTTCTCCATGATCAGGTGCAATCTCTTTGCCTTTTGAGTCTTCTTTCTCGTGATGAGTTTTCACTTCTGTTTCAGGCCCTTTTCCTTTTCTCTCGGTTTCTTCCACAGCTTGTTTCTCTGCATGCATGTCCTGTGATGTTGTCTTTGTATCAGCTCCTACTTCCTTGGAGTTCTCCTTCTCTTCCACACCTCCATTGACGTTACTTTCTGAACCTTTATCCTTCTGATCCTTCTGTTCATTGTGTTTTGCTGATGATGATGATTCCTTTTTCTCCTTCTCCTTCTCCTTCTTCTTTTTACTGAATAGCTTGTTTCCAAGAATGGCTTCTTCAATCTTCATTTTCAGCTCAGACAAAGCTTTCTTTTCATACTCTTTCAGATCAGAGACCCTGTTCTTATCATCCTTAAATGATAACAAGTTTTTGATCTCAAACCCAGTTTTTGTCTTATCAGAAACAACCTCATCACCATTAGCTTCCTTCTTCTTTCCATCAACAACACTCTCTTTCTCTATCTCTATCTCTTTCTCCTTCTCCTTCACTACTTCATCATTCTTTCCTTCGTCTTTCACCACCTTCACTGCTTCACCATTGTCTTTTTCAACTTTCACCACCTTCACTGCTTCACCATTCTCTTTTTCGCCTTTCACCACCTTCACTGCTTCACCATTCTCTTTTTCATCTTTTACCACCTTCACTGCTTCACCATTGCCTTTTTCATCTTTCACCACCTTCACTGCTTCACCATTCTCTTTTTCGCCTTTCACCACCTTCACTGCTTCACCATTCTCTTTTTCATCTTTCACCACCCTCACTGCTTCACTTTTCACCACCTTCACTGGTTCACCATTCTCTTTTTCATCTTTCACCACCTTCACTGCTTCACCATTCTTTTCTTCATCTTTCACCACCTTCACTGCTTCACTTTTCACCATCTTCTCTGCCTCAACACTCCTCTCATTTTCATTCTTATCAGAATCACGTTCCACAGCTTCCCTGCCTATCTTCTTTTCCATGTCTGGTGCCTCAGATTTCCCTTCAACAGCCATTGTTAAAAGCTCTTGTATCTCTTCAATTTCTTAACAAGTTGATGGATCCAAACTTGTGTAGAATAAAAAGCGTAAGATAGGTTTGAACAAATGAAACTTAAGACTAGAAACGGTAAACTGACCTCACAGGTTCCCTGTTTTGCTCCACAGTTTTCTCATAGTTCTAAATTTGGGTAGGTTTCTAAGAATTTGCATCATTGACCATAACTCGTTTTTCTGTTTCCTTTATTATCTCACATTTCCCAATTCTTGCCATTTGATGACGACAGATTAGTGTGAGTTTGACCTTAAGTTAACAGAATTTAATCCAATTTAACAGGATTTAAATTATAATTCGATTTTAAATATTCAAGTTCGGCCATAATTGATAATTATTTCCCAAATTTAATTAACAAACAAAATTATATTTGATCAAATTCGGATATAAATCAGAGTGTTTGAATCCAATTAGACTCAACCCCATTGAGATATTTAGGAAAAAGCTCTAAAGAAATCACGTCAATATGAATAATATTATTTGATCTCTCAGAACCCTAAGGGTGTAGCTTGATGGTTGAGAGCGGGGCTTGAGTTCAGTTAGATCTTAGGTTCGATTCTATGCTAGCTCCTCTTGTAAGAGCCTGGGGCAGCTGGGGTTTTCCCTGTAGGCGGAGAACTAGTTGGGCCCTCGATGATGAGGTGCGTCCGCTTGGTCCGCCTGTGGAGTGGTGCGCCAGTTAAGGCCTCGGAGAGGTGTGTCCGCTCGGCCCGCCTACGGGATTTCCTCGAATCTAAAAAAAAACTCTTAGATTTTATATTTGAAATTTCATTTAAATTTTTTATTAAAAATAATTTGATTCAATATATATTTTTATATATAGCAATGAGTAATATAAGTGTTTTAGAAATAGTTGTATTATATGATGATTAATTCTAAATCTACTAAGACATATATGATATGAATGTTCAATTAATTTTATTATTTTAAAAAGTAACACTAAGAATCATACATCATAAATTAAATATGCATATTATATCATGCATAAATAAATTTAGATAGAGATATTAACAGGTTAAGTCGGACCAAATTTATATATGTATCAATTCAAAAGTGTGAATTAAGATTAAAATAATTCATTTTTATTGAATATATTTTCATTATTTTTTAAATTTAAGTCTGTTGTAAAAAATTGATCCAATTTGTCAAGCCCAAAATTGGGGTTATTAATTTAACATTAAAAATAGAGACGAACCGTAAAAAGACATGAAAACGGTCTGTCTTTTTTTAGGGATCAAATCTTCTGTTCTAATTGACCAGTTTATACTATTTTTTATTAAATCTCATTCACATATTTATGTAGATCTTAAATAAATATGTAGATAAAATTAAGTGACATAGGATTAAAACACCTTAACAAGAACAGAGTACTCCGACCCTTTTTTTAGCCCGTTGTGAGTGAGGAGTGATTCGAACCCTCGAAACAATAGGAAATAGATTCCAACCCAATTTAATATTTTTCGGTAATTTCAGTTTGTCATACAAAATTAATTATTTTGATAGTTGTTCGATTTTCCGCAAATTTTCAATTTTGAGGGTCTTATTTTGTAATTATCTAAAACTTAAAGGATAATTGTGCAAAACCAGAAACCAGACAACTAATAAAAAATCTCGCCGTTGGTTGCAGTCGCCGTCTTCAAGAAATTGGAGGCCAAAACAGTGGTAATCAGAACATGGTTTCTGTCCTCAAAGTCAAAACTCAACGCACAAGGCCTATGGCTCCTGTATATATAACCTTCAGAGGCTGGAGGGTTTCTTCACAACTCGAAATTGAAAGCAAAGTGTGAAGTGATTGAAGTCAAATTGAGCTAAAAGAAAAGATTTGATCTTTCGAAAAAATGTCGGGGACTACTGTTGGTCAGGTCATACGTTGCAAAGGTAAGTTTGTGTTCTTAAAGTGTTTTCTGGTTTTTGTTGTTTATGTTCATCCCGTGTTGTTACATCTGGTTTTTTTTTTCTTCTCTTTTTCTTTTTGTTGATTGCTTTGGCATTATGGGTTGTGCGTCTTTTTGAGGGATGACGTTAGTTCTTTATGTTGTTTAACTGTTTGTTTCGTGGGAAATGAGAAGAAAGTTCAAGGAAATGTGTATAAATTGTGTTTATTTATATGAATTATCTTTGCTCGTTAGTTCTTTATGGCTTTCGTCTTGTGAAATAATTGGGCGTTTTTGCATGTTCTTGTAGCTGCCATTGCATGGGAAGCTGGGAAGCCTCTGGTGATAGAGGAAGTGGAGGTGGCACCACCTCAGGCTATGGAGGTCCGCTTGAAGATCCTCTTTACAGCCCTCTGTCACACTGATGTTTACTTTTGGGAAGCCAAGGTGAGTTGTTGCTTCATGTTCAACTTTTTCTTATTCTTTTTTTGTTGAGTGACTGAAAACTGATATGGAAATTGCAGGGTCAAACTCCATTGTTTCCTCGCATATTTGGCCATGAAGCTGGAGGGTACGAGCACCATTTTTCACTACTTACATTTGTGCTTAAGCTTTCAATATCAATCTTTGTTTACCTTTCTATCATCTGTTAACTTGATTATTTGTTGATGTTTGTGATATTGTAACAATCTGGATATGTGCGCAAATTACGCTCTACAAAAATGCTTTAAGTCATCTCCTAATTGATCATCTGACTTTTTCGGTTTGCAGGATTGTTGAGAGTGTTGGTGAGGGTGTCACGGACCTCAAACCTGGTGACCATGTGCTTCCAGTCTTCACTGGAGAATGCAAGGAATGTAGTCACTGCAAATCAGAGGAAAGTAATATGTGTGATCTTCTTAGGATTAACACTGACCGAGGGGTGATGCTTAATGATGGCCAGTCAAGATTCTCCATCAGGGGAAAGCCCATTTACCATTTTGTTGGAACTTCGACCTTTAGTGAGTACACTGTGGTTCATGTTGGCTGTGTTGCCAAGATCAATCCTGAAGCTCCACTTGACAAAGTTTGTGTTCTCAGTTGCGGAATCTCTACAGGTTGGTGGAAATTTAGTTCTTCCGACTTAAGTGCAGAATCTTTATCCTTTTCATTGATTATAATTTGGTTGTGCTCCAGGACTTGGTGCTACCTTGAATGTTGCAAAACCAAAGAAAGGCTCCTCTGTTGCCATTTTTGGACTGGGAGCCGTAGGTCTTGCTGTGAGTTCCTAACCACACCTCAACACACTGAGTAGATTAAGTTCTTAATTATGCAGCCACTCATTGACACTGTCGTTGTTTTGCTTGACATGATTAGGCTGCTGAAGGGGCTCGAATTGCTGGTGCTTCAAGGATTGTTGGTGTTGATCTGAACCCCAAGAGGTTTTTGGAAGGTAAAAGGAATTTCTACTGATAAAATTGCATTAATGGTCATTAGCAGTTTCTTTAATTGCCTGAAAATGGCCCCTCCAAAGGGCTGGCACCGTAGATGTATTTAATCTGAAATTCATCAGAAGGCCATCTGAACATAATTTAACCGTACCATTACCAATTCAAAGTCAGAAGGTTTAGTGAGATCACCAAGTTTCTTTATTGTTGCTCAGTAAGATAACATTTCATACTAGTAGAAGCCAACTTGTAACTCTTCATAAATAGTGTTGATTCTCTATACTTGAAGTGTGATGTAACATTCACTTTGTATTCTCTGTTCTCAAACAGCCAAGAAATTTGGTGTCACCGAGTTTGTGAACCCAAAAGACTATGAGAAGCCTGTTCAAGAGGTTTGTGGGACAATGAACTGAAATTCTCAGTAAAAACATATGTTAGACCAGTGCTTAGTTCCATTCCAATTTCATTTCTTGTCTCCAGGTGATAGCTGAAATGACTGATGGAGGAGTTGATAGAAGTGTTGAATGCACTGGAAGTATCAATGCCATGGTATCTGCATTCGAGTGTGTTCATGATGTAAATTTCTTAAACTCCTAATTCGTTGGAAAGAAAGTCATATGATGATGTCTGAGAAGATATGACGAGACACAGACAAAATTTTCTTGACAGGGTTGGGGTGTTGCTGTTCTTGTTGGTGTGCCAAGCAAAGATGATGCTTTTAAAACTCATCCAATGAATGTATTGAATGAGAGGACTCTAAAGGGTACTTTCTTTGGCAACTACAAGCCACGCTCTGATCTTCCTTCTGTTGTGGAGAAGTACATGAGCAAGGTAAGTAGAGTTTTGCGGTTTTTGGATCTTCATATAACACACACACTTGTAAACATCGCATCAAAAAATCAGGAAGCTGTTACTAATTGGTTTCAAGCTTTTAGACCTCCAGATTGAATTCTATTTTGATCTCTTAATGGTTGAAATGTTGACAGGAGCTTGAGCTGGAGAAGTTCATTACTCATGAAGTTCCCTTCTCAGAAATAAACAAGGCTTTTGAGTACATGCTCAAGGGAGAGAGCATCAGGTGTGTGATACGCATGGATGCATAAGAATAAGAAGAAAAGAAAGAAGGGTTGATTTATAGTTTTGTGTGTGTATGTGTGTGAGGGAACAATCGCATTGTATATGCTGTTGATATTGTTAAAGTGTTGCATTTGTCTTTAATAATTCAGTGCAAAACTTTCTTTGAAATCAGATACTTTGCTACTCTTTGTAAGGTTAGTAACTTGGCCATGGTCCGGTTGAAGTCAATAATTAATAATTAATAATTCAAACTTGAGTTTGATTGAATTTTAAATTATAATAAAATTGGATTCTATTAAAAAAAGTTGGTTTTTGGTTAATATTTATTAAGAAAAGAGTTTGAGTTCAATTTAAATGAACTTAAATTTAATCTAATTTAATAATATAACTTTTATCCATCTTAATTTGAACTCAAATTTTTAATTATCATAAATTTAAATTCAAACTAATTTAAGTGATTGTTTGGATGGGTTTTTAGGAGGTTAATAAGTATTTTTTTATTACAAAAGTCTTTTTTTAATTAAGAGTTTGACCGTAAAATAAAAAAATACTTCTTTAATAGATATGACTTTTTTAGCAGTCAAAATAATTTTTTAAAAAGTTCAAATTTGGAGCTTTTTAAAAAGACTTTTCAAATGACTTTTTCGGGTATATTTTTTAGATTAATTAATGAGCCTATTTTTAGTCCCTTTTGTCCTTATGTTTTACACATAATTCTCACAATACTCCTAAACTTATCTTCAAATTTATTTTGCAAATCTATTATTTGACTTTTTAAATAAGTTTTAATCCATATAAAAGATTTGGTCAGATATATTTTTATTTATATTTTATATGGTTTAAAATTATATAATAATTAATAAATTGTGTTTTACATATTATTTAATATACTTTAAATACTTTTTATATGCATAAATAATTTTTATTACAAAATAAAATATAGTTAAAATTAAAATCATATGAAGTTATTTAGAAAAAGCTCTTTTTAAAATGATAGTCAAATAATTAACTGACTTCTTAAAAAAGTTCTTCTAAAAAATATTAAAAAATTTTACTGACAAAAATTCTAATGGCTAATAATCTTATCTAGCTTAATTTAAACTTAAAATTTTTATTCATTGTTTATTCTTCACCCTCAAATTTTGAGCTTATTTTTTTAATACTTAATTATAAAGATATGTTAGACAAGTTGTATGACCTAACACGTGAATGTAATTTTCCATTTTCCAAAACATGCAATGCAATGTTCCCTGTCAATGACATAAATGGCATATACTATCTCCATACGTTAAAGATACTGCAGAAGCAAATTTTATCATGAAAAAGAACTGATCAATCATCGAGAGGAGGACGGTGGTGTTGTCTCATCAACCCCGTGACGCTGCTTTTGTAAGCTACGCCGCTTCCAAATCCAAACTGTATTGTGACTTAGCAATAGCTACAGTCCAAGCAAAGTCCTGACACTGCAATAATTATGTTCAATCATGAGCAATAACAGTACAGAGAAACCAAAAAGCTAGGCTTTCACTATCATATCTCTCTCTCTTTTTCTCTGCAAAAAATGAGGTATACTTATGTTCTATGGTTCTTCTTCCTTCTCTTTCTGGGATTTTCCCGAAACATCCTTCACAAACCAAGCATTCACGTAAATGCTGATCTTGGTTTGATCCAAAAAACCTGTAGATTTACCAAGAACTACTATCTCTGCGTATCAATACTGGAGTCCAATTCCACTAGTTTTAGCACAGACACGAAAGGTCTAGCCATAGTTATTGCCAGTGCTGGGATAGCTAATGCAACAGCTACGTCAACTTACTTGTCATCTCGATTGCTAAACAGTAACGGTGAAGCGATACCGAAGAAGGTGATAAGAGAGTGCGTGGACAAGTACAAGTATGCCGGTGGTGCTCTAGAAGCTTCAACTCAAGATCTGGCTATGGAATCCTATGACTATGCTTCCATGCACGTCATGGCTGCTGCAGAGTACCCTAGTGCGTGCCATAATGCGTTTAGAAGGTACTCTGGATTGGCTTACCCTGTGGAGATTCAACGTAGAGAAGATGGTTTGAAGCAAATCTGTGATGTTGCGTTGGGAATTATTGATCTTCTTTTCAGTGAAAGTTAGTGCTCATGCTTTTGTTCAGCTGAGTTGTTTTGTGACCCCATTTGCCCTTTTTGTTGCCTTCTGCTTTCGGTCATGCATATTAATTTTTATAATGCTGGAAAATTTAATTATTTGTTAATTCGAAGTTAACTATCTTCAACTTTAAAGTGTTTATAAGTACAAATTTCCCGTGTTAAAAGGATTTATATTTAATACACATATATTAGCTAAACTCGCCATTTATGAGTGGTCGAGTTGGTGGAGTAAAGAGGCATAAGTTCAAAAAGTTTCGTGTTTGATTTCCTTACTTACAATCTCTCAACCGAGCATGTCGTATAGGGTTGCCTAGTTTGGAGTATTCGATTGACATGTTTTGCAGACTATTGTGTTAATTCAAAGGTTTACTCAATACGCATCCAAAAGGTAACAGTTACGAGTTCATTTAAAAAAAGAATAAGCTCTTTTATTAATTAAAGTAAAGGTTAGGTAATATTAAACTTCTCCTAATTTTACATATTAACGATTTATATTGAGTATTGTTGTTATTATTTACATATATAATAGCTTATAAATTAATATATAAATTTGATAATTTATATAAATTTAATTTAAATAATCTAATTTATTGGAATTTGATTATTTATTTTTAAAATCACTTTTAAATTATGTATTTTATATAATTTATTCAATAAAAGCACAAATTTAAATTAATCTAAAAATTTTAGAAGACATTCAAGTCATAATATTTTATAATTAATTTTCAAAAAAATATTTTATAATTACTTTAAAATTTTAAAGAAAGTATTGGAAATTAAAACTTTAACATATTCATCTTAAGAAGCATATAAATAATAAATTACGAGAAGAACAGGGGCAATTTCGTCCAATCATGATAAATATTATCGAGCTCGTATTAATTACCAGATAATCCGTTTCCCGCCAAATCAGAGCACAACAGCGCGCCAAAAACACACTGTCTCTGTCTTCTCCCCCAAATTTACCCCAACTGCAAATTTTCCCTAGAAACAAACAAAGAAGATATTGGAAGAAGAAGGAGGATAAGAAGAAGAGAGGGAAAGTAAAGGAGTTAAGGAACAAAGGCAATGAAAGGAGGTACGTTGCAAATAAATTGGCACGACACAAGGCCCGTCCTAACCCTAGATTTCCACCCGGTCTCCGGTCTCCTCGCCACCGGCGGAGCCGATTTCGACATCAAGGTAACTTCTTGAAATTTAGGATGATCATTTGAATTAAGTGGTGTCGCCGTTGTGAGTCCTGGGTATTGGAATTGGTTTAAAAAAAAACGAAGGGATGTATGTTAACCCTAGGTTTAAAGTCGTTTTTTGTATCTAATGCATTGGTACCATGGCTCAAATTTCAGCTTTGGTTAATAAGTTCAGGAGAATCGAAGAAGAATCCTACGGCTTCTTATCAAAACAGCCTTTCGTACCATGGATCTGCTGTAAATGTGTTGCGTTTCTCTCCCTCTGGTAAGAGTGTGTTTTGATGTCTCTGTCAGATCGTTATTGTTTTTAGTGCTCGCACATCCTATTTTGGCGTTGAAAGTGACTTAGCTTTAAGGCAGACTAATCATGTAAGATAAGTCTCGACTGAACCTTTGTGGAAGGTCTAGAAGACGGTATCTTTTGAAAGGGATGTGATCGCTGCCATAAACAATATGATGTTATGCCTAAATATTGAATGTGATCTTATCTTACTTTCCTGATCTTCAAAAGAAATTTGAGAGTAACTTTTCATCTGTATTATTTTGCTATTCATATTCACATTTTAGTAGGAGCCACTAGCGGCTACACTCTACTCAACAAGTAAAATCTCTTCACATTTCTATGTTACTTCATTTTGCCCATTGTTTAGGTTATGTTCAATTAATTCCTGTTAATTATATTATTTATTCCGAGTTAAAGCTTGCACACATCAAGACACCTGCATACTCTCATACACATGTTGCCTATCTTTCACGCCTACACAAGTTGCTCATTGTGGATTTTGCAATTACTGGCTGATCTATGTATATTGTCATTAGTGCTCCTTTATTCACAAGCTAGCTTATGTTATATCTTTATATGCTGCAGGAGAACAACTTGCCTCTGGTGCTGATGGTATGATTTGAATCATGATCTCTGTTCTTCAGTATCATACTTTACTAGGTGCTTTTAAGTTGATATATTAAGGAACACCGTAAAGTTATTTATTTTCCTATCTGCAGGAGGAGAGCTAATTATATGGAAGTCACACTGTACAGAAACTGGTCAAACATGGAAAGTTCTCAAAAGCTTATCGTAAGCATTCTTATCTGATTCAACTCATTGGCTTCTTTATTTCTTCCTGCTTAATTATTCACCAGAATTGGGTTTATTGAATTTGATTCAAAGTTGCACCTATTGCAGAGATAAATAATTTCTGGCATGTAAAATATTGCTTAGGTTGAATCAACATTCATGGGATGGCCATAGTTGTAACTTAATAGATTTAAATGGAAAATATCTGGGAGCAATATCGTGGCTACATTTTTCATATAGAGATCGAAATTTGTGAAAAGGTGAATCAACACTAACTAGTTGAGGATATGAAATATAGCTAAGGCATATCCTTTTCAATACAGATGGAGTTGATCATCAGAAGATACATAATGGAGAATGGAACTTCCATTAAAGAGATAAGATGAGGGTTTTCATGAAATTCTTGTATAATCATTATTAGTTGGAACAAATCCATGAAGTTTCCTTTGCAGTTGATTACATAATTTCTTCAAACTCTCATCGAGTACCTTTATACTTTCATTGATCAATGTTGTTTTTCACTTTCATATTGCAGATTTCACCGCAAAGATGTTTTGGATCTGGAGTGGTCTTCTGATGGTGCTTTTTTGATATCAGGATCAGTGGATAATTCTTGCATTATTTGGGATGCTAACAAAGGCAAGGAAAACAAGAAAACTTCATATCCATCGTTCTAAGATGCCTCCACATGTGGTTCTGTGATTATCATTGTGTCCTATATTCAGGTTCTGTTCACCAGATTTTGGATGCTCATCTCCATTATGTTCAAGGCGTGGCTTGGGACCCATTGAACAAGTATGTTGCTTCTCTTAGCTCAGATAGAACTTGCCGAATATATGCTCATAAACCTCAGACAAAATCAAAAGGTGTTGAGAGGATGAATTATGTTTGTCAGCATGTCATAACAAAGGCAGAACAGCAGCTGGTAGATGATTCTAAGGTTAGATAGTGGCATTATTACTTTTCCTTGCTGTGGACTTGGATGATTTATTATTTAAATAATCATTATGCATTTTCTGAGATGCAGTCAACCAAAAGCCATCTTTTTCTTGATGAAACACTGCCATCTTTCTTTCGAAGACTAGCGTGGTCACCAGATGGCTCATTTCTACTTGTGCCAGCAGGTGTGACAAATAGTTATATAATTCAATTGAAGCTAAGTATAGTTGGTTCCTTTTTTTCCCTAATGTTGCCTGTCTAGGAACTGAAAAGCTTGTTACTAACCTCACATATTTTAAGCTTTTTAATTGCTACATATTTCCTTCAATTCATGCAGTTGTCTTATGAGCTATGATGCATCGTTGACAATCCTCTTGTCATGCTATTAAGTTATTACCACTATTACAGCCTGGAATTAGCTTGATACCTTACTTGGGAAGTTATTGGTGGTTCCTGAGAAAATTTCACCGATCATACATCTGTTCAAGGAGTGTGTCCACATGTCTAGACCAGTCGCAACCTTATATTTGCTCTTTCATTGCCTAGACTTACTCTTAGCTGTAACTTCATTAAGAAATATGGAATCCAAGAGTTGTAATATGTTAACACTCCACTCTCTCCTCAGCCCATTCCGCTTAAGCCCATTAAAGTGTATACCCGTAGAAATAAAGGGGGACAGGGGAGTAAGAAGTTGATGCCATGTAGGCAAGGCTGTTAGGGGGAAGTGAGGTAGTTATGGTGAGAGAATGTAGAGGGGGAATATTAGGAGGGGAATGAGTGGGGGAATCATTACCTATCAACATTGTTTAGGAATTGGCCTGGACTTCCAGGAGGGGGAGCTAGACTCCAGCATTTTCTGTCTTTCTATATTGATATACTATCAATTCACACAACCTCTATAGAGGATTCCTAACATTGGTGCTTTCATTGAGAGTAGAGTATTGGGTAGAGGTTGTATGCCAACTAGAATGGAGAATAGAGTATCGGCAGTAGAGGGACTGATTAAGTCGCATGACACCACCTTGGAGGACCTTCAATCGCAGCTAAGTTCTCTGATGTCCAGCGTGGAGTCGCTGGCCAAAGCGCAACACCTACTACAGTCGGAAATGATGGACGGCTTTCAAGCCTTGCTGGCTAGAAATACGCAGAAGCAGAAGGTGGGTGACGAAGCGGAACTGTCGATGCTTACTCATAATGCTTCATCATCGACAGGTGGTGATAGACCCGCGCCACCTTCTTCAGCTGTTACCAGCGACGACAAGCACACCGGTGGTCAGATGGGAGCCGGGCAACGCCGACTAGATGAAGGCGTTCCTCGAGAAGCCGCCGAACGTGCTTGGGAAGAATATAGGAATGTAGCCCGTCGGGTCGAACTACCCACGTTCCATGGAGACGACCCATTTGCTTGGGTTACACGAGCTGAATCATATTTCATGATTCATGAGATCCCACCTGAGTTGCGTCTGCCGATGGTTCAGTTATGCATGGAAGCGGGAACGCTATACTGGTTTATGAATCTCCGAGAACTCGATCCACGTCTAACATGGGAGAGATTTAAACGTTCTTTGTTCGAACGTTATGGAGGGAAGGACGATGGGGACCCAATCGAGCAACTGAAGTCAGTCTCCCAACGTGGCTCGGTGGACGAATACATCGACGAATTTGAGAAGGTAGCGTCGCAGATCGGTCGATTTCTGGATGATTGGTATATGAGTTGTTTCATGGGTGGGTTGCGAGAGGAAGTGAAGAACCGGGTACGTACGCACGACCCCCCAACCCGGGTTCGCCTCATCTCTGTCGCAAGGAAAGTCGAGAGGGAGCTGATCGGTGAAGGCGTGATTCGTCCAGGAGAGGGGAGGAGGAGAACCGAAGGAAATCATGCAAACTTTGGGCACCAAATGGGAAATCCACACACGTACCGACCCACTCAACCAACCCATGCAGTGGGCAACATAAAAAATGACATGAAAGAGACATCCACTAGACAACGAGGACCCACCATTGAGGATAACCCCCGAACCCAACAACCTAAGTGGAGAGGCACACGTAATCTGTCCTACGATCAACTTATGGAAAGGAGGGCCCAAGGTTTATGTTTCAAATGTGGACAAACCTTCGGTCCCCTCCATTGCTGCCCCGATAAAGAGCTTCGGCTGACCATTTGGGAAGACGATGAAGATGTAGTTGAAGAGAGTAAACAAGAAAAACCAGTCGATGAAGGGCAGCAAGAAGAAT
>JANIPN010000219.1:908658-921393 GCA_027478595.1 Erythroxylum anguifugum
CCGGCTCTGCTTAAAAGCCTGCGGCGCCAGCCCTGTAACCGACGCCAAACCTTATCAACAACGAATTGAAACACCTCCTTCTTGGATTTGCCAATGACAGTCGGAAGGCCCAAGTACTTGGAGAAACCTGAAACTTCCCGGATCTGTAGCAGCTGGAGAATGGCAGCTTTCACATCGGGGGGAGTATTCACCCTATATAGCATGATGGCCTAATCCCCAAGAAATAGAATTTACCTTTAAATTTGAGCGGTATCTTCTTATTACATAAAACTACTTACGCATTTCTCTATTTGAGTCATCATGGTTTGATACGATGGACTATATCTTCATCGATCTCTCTATTGCTTTGGATGATAGACCTTAAATATTTAAAACACTCATGTCGTGGTATAACTTCCGAACCAATCTTTATTTCTACTCCGATAGTCACTTGATGACAACTTGTCATTTTATTGATAATATAACACTTAATTGACTGAATTTAATTCCGTTAAATTTTTTATCGTTTGAAAGTTTATTTTAAACATTTTAAAAACGTTAAAATTGAATTAAAAAGTTCTAAAACATTAAAGTTCAAATTGTATTACGATGAAAAATTTGATATTTAAATTGCAATTTTAGCTCAAAAATAATAATGTTATTTTAATCTTAAAATTACAAACTAAAACAATATAATTTTAGTTAATTACACTAAAACGATATAATTTTAAATAAAACCAATATCCATTTTTTAATATCACATAAGAGTTTATGGTCTACTGAGTTAAAGTGTGTTGCATTGTACAATCTCCTTGGGCTTGGCATACCCATTCTTTAATTGTGGAGTGGAACTTCAATTGCCAATCTCTAGGCGCTCTGCTCCTGATTTCTAAAGAATACAAGACAGGACAGAACCAGCAGGACCACTGTAATTGTAACCATTGGAAACATCAATTTGCTTTTAAAGCACCTTTTCTTTTTACTGTTTCATTGCATGCAACTGCGAGAAACAACTGCAAAATATACAAGCTTACAGGTATCTGATATTTCAAGAAATATACAAAGAAATCAGTTAGAATCTGATGATAACAGTAGCAACTGGTTAGAAAGTTTTAAGTTAATTGCTCCGTTTCTGCAATGCTTGACAAAAAACTTGTAGATCCTACTATTTCTGTTAACATGCTATCCAACTATTTCTGTTATATCAAAATTTTTCTTCATACAGCCAAGAGATCTCCTTTCATGGAGATTCACTCAAGCTTGGCTCAGTTTAGCAGACAGACACGTGTTCTTCAAGTTGGTGATTGTTAAGCCTAAGGACATGTCAAGTTGGTTATAAAAAAAAAAAACTTACAGAGCATGTCAGAAGACTTAACAACTCTGACTCTGAGATTTTGAGTATGCTAAACTAGGACAAGAAGAAATAACTAGACACAAACATGTACACCTCTAAACTATCTGCAGAAAGAGTGTGTGAGCGCGCGAGGAGAAGGAATTTCGTGTCTTGTAAAGTTAAGACTTGGAAGAAAATCTCCTTCATTAGTAAGGCAAGGATGAGTGCATTTGATACTGCTGTTAGAGTCTGATGGGCAATCCATAATTGTGGAAAGTCCTGATCTTTCCATCCAATCCTGCTGTCACAATTACAAGGCCCCATGCTTCAGATGGAACAGAGTAATCTGGAGCATCATCATTGTCAGCTTGCTGCTTGTAGAGGCTTCGACGGGGCTGATAATGATGATAGTCATTTTCTATATCTGGAACTTCCCAAAGGGGAAGAAGTTTCTCCTCGGGCCATGTTGCAGAACTTCCCCTGCGTGATCCATCCATGAAGAACCAATTGCCAAGAGAAAACCGATCAGAGTCTCTTCTCCAGGAAGCACAGTCCTCTCTCTGTATACAGCTATGGAGTCTACCACTCCTTATGGTCTTCGATTCTCTTCCCACACCTAACCAAGGTACTGCAACAGACACACATTCAGCAAAGAAATACTCGCAGGATCGGACAGATTTTATATGCTTGGATGATGGGATGCACAAGTCATCATAATTCCAGACATAAACTCGACAATCCTCTCCAACCGAGATTATGTGTCTCCCGGCTGAAGTAAACGAAGCCGACATCTGACTTCCCGACTTTGGAAGCCCTGCAATAAATAACATCGAGCAATTTAGTATAGCTGCACTACACGGACCACTAATAAATAATTAGAGATGAACTGGAGAAACATGCATTGAGACTTTGATAGTTTCAAAAAACTTGCAGGATGTTGAAATGAGTTCGGATTCGCTGCACCACCGAAGGGCATTCACAAAAGAACACACAGCAAGTTTCCAAGAAAAAGAGAAATTCATGCAATATAGTATATGATAGTCGCATCCGATCCACCATTCATTACAGCTGTTAAGACTAGTAGAAAAAGGAATAAGCAACTTTTAGTCAATGCAGTTAGATGCAATGCATGAACTCAACAGGTTTATGACTGACTTAAAAAAGTTAAAAGATAGACATGGAAAGACGTGAAATCTTAAGATATTACTGCATTTGTAGAGAATGGAAGTGGTCAATCTAGAGAAATGTATTTTCTTGAGCCAAACAAGAAAAGGGGAAAAAAAACATCAAACGATGCAAAGAAAGGCAACAAGCTATAGCATAAACATAGATTAGCAAACATGATTGAAGAGTTGACTTCTATATTCCTAGAAGAACAGAAACTAGGGCATGCAGCCATGATAATATCTCTGATGTGCATATGAATACTGTCATGCAATCAAGAAAAGAAGATACTGAAAATGAAAACCATTTTAAACACTGTTACAAGGATTTACCTTTATATTTAGCGACAATGTCAACCCCATCAAAGATCCGAACTTTCGAATCTTCAGAAGTGATCATAACTTTTTGAGATCTTTCATCTACAAACTGCAAACGAAATCAAGCGTTAATGCTACATAAAGATATGGTAGGATTAACTTTCTGTTGACAAGATCTTAGAGGTTGTAACCTGAATGCTGGTGATTCTGTTTCCAGAGGTCTTTTTCCCACTGCGAAAGTTTAACTCTGCTTCAAGCTGGAGCTCGTTTCCTATAGCATCAGAAAATAAGATAAGGCATACACTTTTGGTAAAATATAATCAGAAGCTTCGGATACAAATGTAGGACTACTCAGCTACAAGAAGTAATACCTGATACTTCATAGAAGCGGCATGAGCCTGTAAAGCAGCCAACCACAAAACCCTGCATGATTAAAGAATACAATACCATTTGTTAGAATATTGTCTTCACAAACTGGAGAAATGTGGGGAGGAGAAAAATAAGAATGCAGAATTATACCTTTGCATCTGGCTGGTAACATATGGCAGATATAACATCTCGAACATCAACCCAATTTACAACTCGCTTCTCGGTTAAACCCCAGATCCGAACCTTTCCATCAATTGAACCGCTGATGAAATAATTTTGATCAACAGGATTGAACTGAATGCAGGTCACTGGTGCCATTCAAAGAGACGAGACAATTTCAGTTTCGAATTTATTGTCTCTTAACCAATTGGAAAGAGTTACAGACAACTTGTTTCCATTGAAGTCAGATTACAGTAACATAGACAGAATAAAAATGATGGATTTCTAACTTTATATACACTTACCATAATTGCTATGATGAAAGACATTCAGGCAATGGTCGCAACCAACTTTCCATAATCGAACAGTTTTATCAGTGGAAGATGAGAGAAGACACTGCAATAGAAGTTCCCAAATCCAGCTTTATGTAAGAACCTTAACATCATGAAAATGTAAAATCAGCTAAGATGTTATCAGAAGATGTACTCACATTTGAATTTGACCATGCTAGGTCTAAGACATCACTGGCATGACCATGAAATTCTTGCACTGGTGATTCTTCAATCTGAAAGACCTTGTCAGGGATGACAACTGATGCATGGTTTACTTTTTTTGTTGTCAATTTGGATTTCTTCAACTCTATAGAAAAACCAACTTCTTCTGCCAAGGAATTCAAATAGGCATCCACTGAAGTAACGTGCCAAATGAGCACGACACCATCTTCACCACCTGTAGCCAAAAACTGGCCATCTGGGCTAAACTTCATCGTCCAGATCAAGCCCTTGTGAGCTTGTATCTCTTGTCCCTTAAAAATCCCTGTAAACTCCACGCAACTCTTCTTGTTCTGCTTCACCTTGACTCTTTGTGTTTTGGGTGCCTCAGGATTCAACTTTGATGGCTTCAAAACACACATATCTCCTATTTCCTTTCTCTTCCTTGATAAGTACTTCCACCAACTCTTCATTTTGTTCTTTCCCACCTTCAAGTTTTCGGAATCTTCAGTTTCACTTAGCTCGCATGCTTGCACTGGAAGTGAAGATCCAAAATCCTTATGTTGACCAACCATGTATGCTTTACCAAATTTGTCATGACTCATTTCATCAACCATACAATTGGCCTCAGAATTTCCTTCTCTTCCACAACAAACCACATTTCTCTCTTCCGAGCTTGCACTTGAAACTGAAGAACTTGAAACAGCTCCATTGCACTCAGTAATCCTATCAAATTCAGGACTCTTATTTCTCCTACTATCAAAGTCAAGACCAATTCCATGTAGAAAGCTTTGACGTCTCTCCTTTACACTTTGTGGCTCTCTTAACCATATCTCATACTCTATCTTGGCAGAGTTCAGTTCCTCTTCTGTAACAAAGGACCCTTGAAATGAAAAGTAATCAACAGAATCGAAGAATAAGTTATCTTCTTCTTTTTCAGTCAGCATGTCTTGTGGTACATAAAATCAACACTCCACGTCAAAAACCAGTCCTACACTCCTCCTTCCTCACTAGTTAAACCAAAGCAACTACAAGTAGAAATCACTTTATATAAGCTCCGGAAAGGCACAATCCACGGGCCGAGTTTGGCTCTTAGCTACTGTAATTAAATAACAATATTCGCCGCCAGAACTCAACCGAGTATATTATTCAAAAACTAAATACTAGGAACCAACTTCGAACACCAAAGCCACCCAATGACAAATGGACAACATATATTGAAACCTGTTCGAAGCCAACCACCCAAAGACGAATCTCACCACAAATATAATAAACGCACTCAAAATCCGGAGAGGACAACAATAACCTAATGGAAGAAACACAGACCAAAGCTTCGAGTACCTTGGTTTCCATGCAAAGCAACCAACATGAGCCAAAACTATCACCGACCCTCCTGTGATTGGGGCTTGTGTAACCCTTCCAAGGTCAACATTCACACTTTAGATCACTTATAAAACAAGCCCATCAAAACTAAAGCTCCTCGTCAAGTTCCATGTATCGAAACCCTGAGGCTCGTTTATAAGAGAAAATGGCGGAACAAGGAAAGGTTGAACACGAAAATGAACCAATAGATGAATGTAACAAATGTCAAATCACAAATGGCGAAAAGGGTCTCGAGATCTGGACTTCTTCTTGAGGAAGAAGAACTTTTCTTTTTCTACAAGAAGAAGCGCACGAGCGACAAGCACGAGCGGCTATGTCCTCTAAAACAAGAAGCTATTAGTTGCTGTCTAATAACCAACTGAACAGTGCTATAGTCTGGCTATGTTTTCGCTCTGCTCTCCATCGTGAGTTACGATGACAAAGGAGCTGCCTTTCTGTAGCAAAAAAAGGTAAAAGCTCTAGTTAAGTGACATTAGTGTCTAAATTTGGCAACTTCTCTGCAATAATTAGAGACTTGCCATGAATCAAGTGATAGCAAAATCTTAGCTTTAAATGAGAAAAGATCATAGCAGAAAAGAAAACAAAATTCTCAATGTTGGTAATCCAAATTAAAGCAGCAGATTCAAGAGATTTGAGCAGAAAACCAGATATGATTAAGGAGACTGCAAAATGAACTAAAAAACGAACTTTTTTCATAAATTCAAACACAAAAGGCTTAAACTTGAAACTTTGAAATAGACAGAACAGCATTAACAAAAAAAAGTAACCGCTAAATCAGTCTTAACTATGGCCATTCAATTGAGCCTTCTGGTTCTCGTTGAGAGTTTGCATAAAGACCATAAATGATAAGTTTTTTTTGGTTTCTGTTTCTTCTTTTTTGTTTTAAATTTCAGACCAAATTAAATGTAGAACTTATAACATCAACCCAAACTAGAAAACCAACCAACCAGACAGCCTGTTAGATACTACTAGTAGTGAAACTATAGTAATAGGGACAACTACAATAACAGCTACTATATACTCTACAGACAATAGAGAGAGAAACCACACACCCTCAATAGAGTCTAGAGAGAAAGATGTCTAGAAAGCGATTACTCAAAAACACTTAACAAGCCCTATAACATTCTCGGGCTTCGTGTTTTGCAGTGTATGTTATGCGTTTTTGCAGCATTAAAGGTAGATTAGGTACAGAGACTATAATGAGGCTAGTGGTCTCCTTTCGGTTTCTGAGGTTCTTCGGGTTTCATTTTCTTTTGTTGCTTTTGCTTTCTGGGTATTATCAAACCATCTTCACTTGTCGTTTTAGGTTGTTTCTGTTGCCATGCAAAGTGCAGAGAGTATCCGATACACAGTGAAAACCATTTTGACCTGTAAATTGAAGTAGATCGAAACAAGTTGGTGAATTTACCATTCTTGGGTCGTGGAGATTCAATTGTATCAGATTGAGTTAGCTCATTGACGACACTAGGAAATGCCTACCATTCACTGTTAACATTTGCCGTCATTTAGAGCCAAATGTAGTCCTCATTTGTGTAAAAGTTTCATTTTTTATGAGGGAAAAAATGAGATCTTTGTTGCTTTTGGGATTCATCCTAAACCAGTTTTTGACTTTCTTAAAGGGTTCACTTCAATCTGCTCCAAGAAACAAAACCAGGAAAAATTCACGTGATTCCATGCACCATTATTGAAGCTCATCCAAAAAGACTCCATTTTTATACCTTAACTCCTCTCATTCTAGGTAGTTGCAATTAGGAAAGAAAATGTTAAATTCTCACTTCTTATCCTCACAAAATGGTCATCACACAACCAAAAAGAAAAAAGAATACCAAGTTCATTTCATTTTCCTTCCATCCAAACCAAGATGTGAACTTTTTTTTTCTCCATAACCACTCCTGGTGTTTAGTCATATTAATCAAAGACATGTTCGCTAACATTGCAAGGACAGTATGAAATTATAGTGTATAAAGAAGAAATGTACGGAATAGCACGGACGTAACAAGAGAGAAAAAGAGTGAGTGAGCGAGTGGGTGAGTGAGAGGCTGTAAGAGGAAAGTGATAAGATGGATCATGGTCCACAGTCCAGTGCCTATCAGAGAGGTTAGTACTTCGTATTCACATCATATCTATCAAGTGTAGAGTGTTTGGAGGATCTTTGGTGTTATTTTATCCCTTGGAAGCTTCCCAAGACCATCCTCTTCTTTAATGTCAATAATTAAAAGACAATCCCTACCATCCACAAACTTTTTTCTACATGTTTTTGTAACAGTTGATATTGACAAGGGTCGTTGTTGGTTTGTTCGTATGGTATGCAATTTGTAGTGTTGTGGATAAAGGTTTAGTAAAGCATAAACAAGTCTTTTAGGCTAAGTGGTCACTAATAATTCAAGTGATTAGGACTAGTTTGAGTGTTGTTTTGTGTTAGGTGGACAAAATGAGAGGTTACACCACATGATTGTGACCTTTATTTGTGACACTAGTGTACAAAATTAGGGACATAATTATTTCTTACAAGTGGTTTAAAGCGGTTTCAGAAAGTGATCCCCAATATGCCAACATGAAAAAGATTATAAAATATAAGTTATAAAAACACTGTTTTTTTTATAAAAAGAACCATATGATGTGATGTCAAGTGATTTTTATATTTTTAATTAATTTATAAAAATTAATAATATTAATTACTTTATAACCTAAGGTAGAGTATGTACATGCTCAAATAATAAGGATAGATAAATAAAACAAGCAACTGAACACACTTCTTGATTTAGGTTTCTCTGCTATTTGTTGATATCTGTACATGATAGTATCTGTCAGATGACATGTGCCTTTTAAGATCATACAAAGTACTGAAAGGAACACTGATTAAACTCCAGAAGATCAAACATAATTCATTAGTTTAATAGTTCATATGGGAAACGCAATGAGAGGTTGGTGTGATAAGGATTTTCTATTACAACACTGATCGGAGGAGTCTGAGAAAGTTGTAAGAAAATTGGAGTTCCTAACAATATGGAAGAAAGAAAGTGAGAGAGACCCTATTCGAGATGTGAAGAAACCTTATAATCAACAGAACTAACAAGTGCTTCTTTTCTTTCTTTCTGTCATTCTTCTTTCCTACCAAACAAACAAGTCAGAATAAGTGATATCAACTTGCAAACAAGTTCTTCATACCCAGAAAGAGAAAAAAAAAGAAGAAGTAATGAAATGAAACCCTAGTTTGTTCTCAAAGAGACATATCTCATGCACCAAACATCATCATCATTGTTGTGATCATTCATGAACAAATGCATGTTAGGAACAACGAACTAACCTTAACAAACAAGCAAGGGACTTCTTGAAAGAGAGGTGACCTCAAAGAGAAAAGGGCAAGTCCTCCATTATTATGGAGCTTAGCTTAACAATCTCTACCAAGACAAAGAGAAATGTAGGAGAAAAGGTAGGTTTGGACTATCTTATCAATCAATTCACAGCTCATAGACTAGAAACAAACAACATGGTAAGAACCTTTGCTTATATATATATGTATTTATAAAAGACTTTTCGGTTCTGGCATGCAATTTTTCAGCCACCTAAGCATGAAGATGGTCCCTAGTTAATAAGAGCATTTACCAACTTGATCTTCTGTCGATTTGCTCTCATTGAAACCAAAAAGGTTCGTGATCTAATTAATTAATTTATGCTTTATATGTATAATCTCAATCCAATTAGTGCATAATCATATTTTGTGGGATTTGACAGCAAAACAAGTGAACACGTATTCACATACATTAGATTAATGGTTCCATGTCCTGAGCACAATCTTCTCTTGATTTCGTGTCATTTAAACCAAAAAGGTTCACTACCTAATTGATTTGTTTCGTATGTAATCTTAATTGACCAATCAATGCAAAGTCACATTCTCTAGGATTTTGACCCCAAAAGGCAAGAGCAGAAATTTTAAAATTTTCTCTTCCAACAAATTGCATATATTTTTTAAAAATATGATTTAGTGTTTAAACCATCTAGAGGTATATTCACTTCATATTTATAAAACATGTAAAAAAGAAAAAAAAGAAACTAAAATATATTACTTTTTTTTTCATTTCGATCTTGTTTTTTCATATTTGAAAACAGTCTCTCTACTAGATAAAGGTAAAGCTGGTCCTTTTCAGACCCTATATGTCAACAAAATTTTGTTGATCTTATCTTTTCATGATAATTTATTTAGAAACCAGTGAAATACTTATGTTAAAATATATAATTTTCCCATATGATATCCTCGTAATGCTCCACTTGATATATTCCTTTTCATATCTAAAAAGCAATAGCTTTTTGTTCTTGATTGATTAAAGCTGCAAAACCACCAAGGGCCTGCATAGACATGCAAATGCAAACAAGATTATGGTTTTAATTATCCTTAAGAACATTATTAAACAATTACTACACTTAATTCCACCCATGCCTGACCAATATCTAAGGTTTTATCTTTCAAAATATAAAGAATCTTAGACCCCACTCACATGCTCATCTTGTTGGTTTCCTCTGCAAGCCTTCACTTCACCTGATCACTTCACAAATTTGACTTGGAATTCACATTCTTCCAAGTCCCAATTTTGCATATGTATGTGCTTATCTCATCTCTATGTTCATAGACTGGTCCATTTTGACAACCCTTTTCAGTGTTATTTTCTATGCCTTGTTTTGGTTGTATTTGCTCTTCTGGCATTTAACTCTTATTGAGGATTATTTGCTCTAATTTAATGATTAAGATAACACATATCATTAGCTACCATCCTCGAGATATGAAGATCTTCATTAGTTAAATAATTGTATCGGTAATTCAAACCAGGATTGATATGGGAGAGCATGTGATCATATATTTTGTCTTACCTACTTGAAGATTTTAAATTGTTTTGTTTTTCCCAAGTATTCCATTACTTGGCATGCATTACCAAAGTAATTAAGGTGGTCTCATCCATTCCTCAACTCTTGGAACACTTCATGCCTATGATTGTGAAGGAAATTTACTTAGAAAGCACTAATTTTGCCAATTAGAGGATGGAAATGAGTAGGCTATATAATCTCCTATTAATCATTGGTTATATAAACACAATCCAATGAAACCCTTTTGGTAAACTAATAAATTTTGAATAGTTGCTTAAAAGGATAATGTTTGATTATATCAATATTAACCTTACAAGTATGGATATGAGATAAAGAAATGATGATTCTTTTAAGTGCATCATTAGGGTAAGAAATGATCTAATATGTATTCATAATATTCTCGGTAGAAGAGATTATTGATATTATGCTCATTTTCAAATCAGTTATTTCTAATATTTTAAAAGCCGAAAAGGAAGCTAAACTGGTAAGACTATAGGTTTAAAGTTTAAAGGATTAAATAAAAATAAATAATTTGAAATATAATTAAAAGATATTTTTTTACTTATCGAATAATTTAAAGTTTAATTAAAAAATAAATTATTAAATGAAATTAATTGATTTATTTTTAATTTATAAGAACCTATTAATTTACTAATTAAAATTGACTGAGTAATTAATAAATTAATTTCTTTTTAACAATATGAGTTATTAAAGTAAATTAAACTAAAAAATTAAAAATTAAACTAAAAAATTAAACGGTTTAAAATTTTTACGATTGAACGACTTAACAGATTCAGCCTTTTAATCATAGATTATTTCATCAACCAACTTCCCATTTTGGCATGTTATCCTTTGGTCTTTAGGTAATGGGTTTCATTCAACAAAAAAAATTAGGGTTTATCATTACGGGGAAAAGGTACTTGAAATCAAATTCAGTCCACAATTAGATTTAAAAAAAAAAGGTTCCATTTGGCCAAAAGATAATTGAAAAAAGCAAGTGTCTGATCTGATAGCAACCATATTGACGAAATGAGAAAGAGAAGGGAAAGAACTTATTATTGTTATGAAAATCTAAGTCCCAACCATAGCTAGTTAGCTAGCTTTCGATGATCATGCAAGACCCTACATTACAGTACTTCCTGCTGTACACCCACTAAATGGAGTGTTGACCTTTTCTTAGTGGGCAATAACGAAATCCACCCAACTTGGCATGAAAGTTTTCATGGGGTCGACCCCAATTGTTCCTCTGTTAACCTCTTGTGTGTGTTCTCTCTTTGGTTTTAATCTTGCACATATGATGTCTGAGAATGAAAAGATGTAACAGGATGCAAGTTTTGAGAAGGGAATAGCAACTGAACCAACCACCAGTCACGTATTGAAATGATGGCCAAAAGGAGCTTTGGACATTGAACATGCATGATTGTGCATTTCTTGCCTAATACATTACAAAGTTTTATTTTGATGTCCCACGCATATCTTTTTGGTTAGAAATTTGTAGATTACATATTATCTGGTGTCTCCTGAACTTTTTTTAGTACATACCCTACCACCTACCTCCCTGGCCCTGTCATTGTTCTAAGAAAGCAATGTATAAAAGTGTTAGTGTTTACCTTTAAAAGGTCATCTAAAGTTTAATCCACAACCTCAATTTCAAGGCTAATCAGTTAATTGTTTTACTTTAAAGATATTTTATAAAAGAGATCATCATCATCATCACCCAGTCCGAAATCTTGCAATGAAACAAGGTTTAGAGAGGTCCGATAGTACGCAGCCTTACTCCTACATAATAGATAGGCTATTTTCGATGGACCCACATGCAAATGAGACAATATACGAATGATGCAGATAACAGAAACAATTCATAAAACAGAAAATAAATGAAAAAAAAGTAATGAGGATAAATAGAAATAATAATAAAAAAACCCAAATCTCAAGATATAGCTAAAGTAAATGCAAATAACACTAAGAATACTAAACATAAGTAATAATAGTAATAATAATAATAATAATAATAATATGTTATGAACATGTATGTGAATTAAAAATATTCAGCTAAATTTTATGGTATTTTATAAAAGAGATAACAAATTTAAAAGGATATAATATTTTAATATAATTTTAATTTAGTACCGAACTTTTTAAATTTTTTAATTTAGTGACTGACTTTTCAAAATTCATATAAATCATATAAAATAACATTTTTGTCTAGACGTCTACATGGTATTTAGTAGGCACGCCACCTGATTTATACAAAATTTAAAAAGATGGTCACTAAATTAAATTTTTTTAAAAAGTTAGATACTTTGAACATATTAACCTTTTATAAAATAACGTGCATGATGTGATATTTGAAAGCGCACAAAATGTAACATTAAAGTACCTTTTTTTCAATCATGTAATTAAAGTTGGAATTTAATTGTTGGGTCAATTTTAATTTTAGTTATATCCTTTTTTTTTCTTTTACATTTACATCTAATAAATTTGGTTTTAAAGGGGAATTGGCGCAACTTAGTTCTATCAAATGTTTTAAAAATCGGACCGGTGATTGAACCGGAGAAGTAACTGATTCAAGGGTTAATGGTTCAACCGGAATTTAACCATGATCGAACCGGTGACCAATAAATATATAAATTTTTATTTTATATTATATATATATAAGATAATTTTTAAACGTACTATT
>JANIPN010000219.1:930287-942586 GCA_027478595.1 Erythroxylum anguifugum
AGCTTCGTATTTACGACCTTGAAAATTAAACATCAATTCATTCGCTAACAAAACATTAACGACACTAAACAGACAGAAGATCCTCAACAAAAATTGACACAGAATGGGACATGGAGTGACTAGCCTAAGAACATGTTAACAAGATCTAATCACTGATGATTACTGGTTTTGTAATCGACTGTACCGGGTCAAAGAGAAAAGCATCAGAAATTTAAATAGAGTAAAGGTTAGAACTTTACACTTAAGTCCTTGAAAGACCAAGCTAAATCGCGTCTAGTAGAACGGAAATACAACTATTTGAGAAAAGGTCACCGCAGCAACGAGAGAGACCACTGCTAGAGCGACGGTCGACGTTGATAGATGGCTCATCTTCATCGTTATCGAATTCGTGGACACTCAAAGACTCCAACAAGATCCGAAGCATGTTTAGTTTTTTAACAAAGAAAATCAGACCAGAGGTATTGAAAAAGTGAGAAACAAAGGGAGTAGTAGCTGGAGGTTTAAAGACACAAGCTTCTTCAATACGAGAGAGGAGAGGATGCTAGTTAATAAGGATTTTTCGATTTTGCTTGTAGTATAACATTTAATAATAATTTTAATTTTTGTTGAGGGATATAATTGGAAAATAAGTTAAAACTAAATCACATTCTATAAAATATTGTTGCATACTAAACATTATAATAAGAATCTATCCAAATTTTCTATTAAAATTCTTATAGGTATCTAAACATGTAAATATCTTTGCTTTTTATAGATTTATTTTTCAAAGAATTAGATTCTAAATTAACTTTACTTTCCCCCGACAATCAAACGAGGTTGAGAGGTTTCTTCTTTTGGGCCTTTTGGATTAAAGAGAACTGAAAGAAGGCTTTAAGCCCTAAAGCCCTTTCTAAACTTTCTCAACAAAGCCTCAGTCGCAGCTCGTCCTGCAACTGCAAGTTCTCGCTCCATTTCTGTCGGCTTGGAAGCTCTTCTTTTCGGTGAGCTACGGTTCTATACGATATATTTTTGAGGTTTTGGGTGTTCTTCTCTTTTCAAGCATTCCGGTCACGTCGTATTGTTGGGTTTGGTTCATTACCATCGGTGTACACTTGAATCCCATTCAACCTAGTGATTTCCTCAAGTCCTTTAATGGGTCCGTGCTCAAATTGGAATTTAACAAGAACGTCTATGTACTGTGTATGATTTCTCTTCTTTTTTTTATTTTGGGAAATTGTGGTGGTGTTGAGATGGGTGTAAGATGTTCGATGAAATGTCCGAGTTGAACTCTTTTTGGTAGACTACTAGACTTTGTAATGTTCGCTACTTTGGGTGATTAGTAGTTCAGTTCTACTCTAAGTTTGTAACTTTCTTGACATCGCTGGTTTGATCATGAAGGCTTGGGACTTGAACTTCACAAAGTATTTGTATTTGTTATAGAACTATAAAAGTAGGAAGTAGTTGCTTATGAGTTTGTGTGTTAGATGCCTTAAATCTTGTTATTTAGAACATTACTTGGATTCGATTTTGCTTGATTTTTGTGTCGGTCAGCCAATTTAAAGTAGTTGATAGTCAAATTGAGCTCCTCATACACTCTGCTTGCTTAAGTTAAATTGTTGGACAGTGATCTTTATAGATTTCAAAGTCTATATAGTGTAATTTCAAGAATGATGTGAAATTAGGGCTTGGTTAAGGAGACTCTTTATTGTTTCATGTCGACCTATATATGTGAGCTTCCAAATGTATATATTCATGCCACTTGATGGTTTGATACTTGTCTTCTTAATTTGAGCTTTATCATTTTTATGTGCTTTTCATATTTACACTTTACTTGCTAAGGAGTTTTGGGGCTTATTTGTGTGAAAGCGAGAAAGTTAGGTCTAATCCTTTCTTCTCTCTCAGTGGTCAAGGTTTTGCAAGTGGGGATAACATGGCAATGAGCATAGCTTCCAAATGCTCCCGTGGTATGTGTTTTTTATTTACGAAGTCCCATTTGATTTACATTTTTATGAGTTCTCATTTGAACACAATCTTGTTTTGATTCTTGAGTTTGGTCTACAGCTAAAAGTTTGATCTGCTGACTGATTTTCTTTACTATTAACTCATATTATACCCATTTGGTCTTAAGTATGCTGGTGTAAAAAGACCCTTCAAATTATCGAAGTTGTGACTCCCGAATACACAGATCTGTAATTAATTATTTATAACATACTTCAAAGCATACTGGAGAATCTTTATACAAAGTTGCAAGTTCCTATCAGTATACCTCTTTCCGTAGATCTTATTCCATTACTAGTTAAATTAGTAAAAATTTGAAAAATGAAGTCCCATGCTACAAATAAAATTTTCAAATAGAGAAGTACTTTTTTGGTCCCGTACTTTTTTTCTTCATGAAGGTAATGATTCATGCTTTGGTTCATAAGTAATAGACTATGTTTATGTTTTGGTTCATAAGTAATAGACTATGTTCATCATGCATCAATATTGACGAATTGCAAAATGAGCAGGGAGCCGAACATTGTTGGGAGGCCTCGTTGACAGTTTTTTTGCTTCCTTGAATGCATCCAGTGAGGTGACATGCAACAATTTGTTATCTCAGGTCTGTGGATTTGCCCGTGAATTTACTTATATCTCAAATATGAGATTACTGGTTTGGTCTTTCTTCGGGGTGACCAATTGTTAAACTAAAGATCTGATAAGAACCTGTAACTGCTCAAGATAACAAATTTACGCAATATATTAAAATATAGTTTAGAAATACTGATGAAGAAGTGGCCTTTGATGAATTGTCAAGCATTCTAAATTATCAGGAAGATGCTTCTTTCCTTAGAAAGCATTGTTGTTCCCCAAACTATGTCTGTTTTTGTTGAGATTATTGGAGCAATAAGATTGTTGTTTCTTTGTCATTAATTCATCCGTGTCAGTGGAAATGAAGTCCAGTCTTTCCATCATTTCAATTTACATTTTATCGTTCATTAACTAAATTATCGATATGCTGATGATGCTGCATGTATGCAGCAACAGAGGACTTTCATACAGATGAGGACTGTTCTCAAAGTTGCAGATAATTCTGGGGCTAAGAAGGTCATGTGCATACAGGCTTTGAAGGGGAAAAAGGGGGCAAGATTGGGGGATACCATAGTTGCTTCTGTAAAGGAAGCTGCACCAAATGGAAAAGTGAAGAAAGGAAAGGTTGTTTATGCCGTTGTTGTGCGTGCTGCTATGCAGCGAGGTCGTTGTGATGGGAGTGAGATTAAGTTTGATGACAATGCTGTGGTGCTTGTTGATAAACAGGGGCAGCCTGTTGGAACCAGGGTCTTTGGTCCAGTGCCCCATGAGCTGAGACAAAAGAAGCATGTCAAGATCCTCTCTCTTGCAAAACATATTGCCTGAGGTCTGGATGGATACCTTGTCGTGTGAACAACATTGAGATTGTGTGCAAAATCTTTCCGAGGTCCATCACACTCTCCTATTTCGGATTACCTTGGAGATCTGACTACGCAAGCTTCTTGTTTATGCTCTAATTGTTTGGTCATTAGTGGACTTAAAAAGTATAAATAGAACCAAATCCACAATTAAGTGGAGTTTGGTGGTGATCCTGGGTTGACTTTTTTTCTCTAACTTCCATACATGACCTTACTGACTTTGTGCAGACTTATGCTGTTAATGGTAAACAGTTGCACAAGTATTGTATACGTCACTGGTTTAATCTTTTTGATTTTGTTTTCTTAGTTCCCACATAAACAAACTCTTGTGAAGTTTATGTTGGGAGCACCAAAACTATCCTGTTACTTTCTGACCAAAATGTCTGTTGCTAATGTTTTCCATCAGTACGTTGTCACCAAACACCATAACAGGAAAGAGGTGATACAATGTTGTCACTACACTATTGGATTAGAAAGGACAACTTCTTAAACATTATCCATCACACTATCAACATCTTTTTCCTTACCTAACACTGAAGTTTAATCAAAGCTTAGGGAAGGTATATGGACATATATTTCCCACCATATTAAACATCATCAACAAGATAAGAATATGGGAGCTTTTAACGAAATGAAACCTTAATTAAAGGCACTTTTAGGTTAATCTTCCTTTCTTTATACTTCAACCCTATTCTATTCTCTAAAAGATGTCCATCAAACTTTTGATCTACCACTTGAGTTCATCCTTATTGGTGCAATGTTAATGAGATGGACTTTGAATTATGGACCAACGTGTCCCAAGCCCAACGTGACAAATCACCAACCCTCAAGACTCAACCGAAATTTCTCATACAAAAAAAAACAAAAGGCAAAAGCTATTGTGGGTGTGTAATGTGCCACCATCTCACTCTCTTGTTCATGCTATAGGACAATATAAAGGAAACTACAAAATAGATCAAGCCAAAATAACTAGGGTGATTTCACTCCACTCTATCTTTTGAGACTAGGAGATGAGGGTGATAACAAAGCAGCAACAAGAACAGCAAGAAACAACAAGCTAAGACCAAAAAGGAGTAATTAGGGGCAGGTAACTATCATCAGGTTCCTTAATACCTGGAGAAGTAGCTTATCAATCAAGCCTATTCCATCAATCTCAGAAGTGATCTCTCTTTCCTAAGATTTATACATTAATATATTTAATTGTTTGGGTGTTGATCATGATGACGTAAGGTCCCCACTTGAAATCCAATAGCCTCAACGTTTTTGCTACGATACTAAGAAGAAACCCTCTCCCATCAATCAAATAAAGTTTCACATGACATGTCCATTTTGACCCAACATGGTACCTAATGGAGAATAATTGACACCTCCACTAGAAACAATCAACAAGTTATTGTCAATCACACAGGATCCAATGCCTGAATAACACCCACCAAAACAATACAATTATTTTTATATAATGGAAAAGAAAAAAAAAAAGAATGAGAACCACAAAAAGGGCAAAGAGACCCCTTTCCAAGTGCTCAGGGAACAATCCTCTCCATGATATACTCGCTGCAACCAATCCCATTCCCCTTTTATCAATACAAAAAGGCCAATACACAACACTGAACCACGTATTGCCATTACATTAAATATGAACATTACAAAGGAACATGTTTCTTTATGAAAATGGAAGTACCTCTTCTCGCCTTTCCTTTCCTTTTGTGTGTGTTCCAAAGGGCCCATCTTGATGATGTCAGGGAGATCGGTGGTCAAACCTAGAGTCAGTGCATCTCCTTTTAATTTTAAACACATTTCCTTTTTGGATTGTGATCCCGAGCTCTTCCACTCCTTTTTGCAATCGAAAACAATACTACAATTTTACTCGAATCAAACGAAGAAAAGAGGGAAGAGCTCAGCATACAATAACAAAAAGCAGTCGTTGGCAAAGCAAAACCCATCTCAGAAATTGCGGCACTTTGCCTCTCTCTATCAATCACACTATATACCTTTGTATGTTTCTTTGCAATTGCAATTAAGAAATTACAGTCAGCTTTATAGTCAAAGTTGCTTACTATATTTGCTGCAACTCTGGCTCTTTCAAGCTTCTGTTGGGTGCTGATCTCCGGAATCTCTGAAGCCCCTTACGTGAGGGGGCATCCAATTTATTTCATTGCATTTCCAGCTCATGTGTTTCCATTCCAAACTATAAGAGTTGCTTCACATGCACTAACCTCACATTGACCTTAAAGATTAATCTAGTTCTATAAAAAAATGAATGTGAGGAATATGCTCTGTATTTTAACGTTCAGAATGGGTTGAGGACTAACTTAACGTTGAAATTGCAGCAAAGACCAACAGAAGTTAATCGCCAGATTGCAACAAACAGTGTTTCACATAGATTAACAAAAAGAAGATGGCAAACTATGAAACGGAAAATCGAGAACAATGAATGAACAGGGCGAGATGTTGAACCAATTTCCTTTGTTGTATTAACTACCAAAAATTTCTGTTCCTTTGATTTACAAAATCGCAAAAAAAATGTTTTCTTTCAACATAACATCAAAAGGGCATGATATGGGTAGTCTTAGTATCGTAACTTGAAAGGCAAGACTTGGAATTCACCCGAAATATCTTCAACAAATCTGCCGCCATTTGCCTCACCGCCGGCGAGCAGTTACTCTGCATAAGCAACAATATCTTGGTCAACCCATTCATCCTCGTCACCACCTCCTGCGCTCTCTGATCTCTAAACAGATAACATACGCTCCACAGCACTGTCACCGCGTGCTCCGTCGTCCCCGCCGTTACTTTTAACATCTTCTCCACCACCGCCTCCACGCACTCCTCGTCCTTACACATCTCCTCTCTTCCCTCTCTGCACGACGTTACCATTTCAAGAACCTTCATCGCCTTCTCAGTGATAGATACACTCATATTAACTGATTTCAGTAACTTCCTCAGTTCTGTGACTGTTTTCAGGTGAACTAACTTGGTTTTAACGCGTTTTGACATCGAAATCGCGACTAGACACGATAACGCAGCCTCGATCAGGCTTGGATCGGACTCTAAGCATATGGACTTTGTCAGTTCTGGTAATAACCCGTCTGTTTCTGAGATTATCAACTTCGATTCAGCGTCGACCGCCACCGCTTCGAGGACCCTAATCGACCCGATTCTTGAATCCAAGCTCTTTCCTTGTTGAAGAATAAAGAGAAGCGAATATAGGCCGTTACTATTATCGTTATCGTTATTCCTCTTCTTCAATAGTAATGTCATAAGCTCCTTTTTTCTGCCTTCAATTTTTGGCAAAATTATATCCAAAATCCTAACAAGTTCTTCAACCAGTTCAATGTCACTAAGAGACTCAGTATCGGCCAAGAAATCGATGAGCATTGGCACTAAGTCCTCCCTTGAAGCTAAGAACTCCCGATTCTCCTCCGATTCTTTAGCAAAACACAGGATTTTCGATAAAACGTCAACAATCCGCTTCGCTTCTCGATTACTAGACCTGAGGCCTTTAACAATGCTTTCGACTTCATCGCGTGAGGGGACCGAGTTAGCACCTGAGTCGACTCGGCGGTTATGCCGCACTGACTCGGACCAGATATGGATTAGACGTTGCAAGGTTCGGTTGGGCACAAACTCCTTGGTATGGAGGACCTGCATGGTCGCGGGACACGTGTTGTTGCCGGAATCCAACCACCGCTGAATGCTTGCGCGGTCGTAAGTAACTCCGGTGCAGAGGCTCACCGGAGACGTCATGACGTCGAGCGAGATGGGACATCTGAAGAAGCTGGGAATAGTTATGCACAAGTCCCTCACCATCGTGTTTGGTTCGAAAGAAAATTTACAGAGACCAGTGAGAAAATGCGAGAAAGTAGAGAGAGAATGGTGGTGGTGGAGGATTTAAAGAAATTCGGTGACGTCATCCATTTGCTTTTTTTATAAGTAGATTTATTTTTTTAACTTTTTGGTCAATGGTCAAAGCTTGTTGGGGTTGTTTCTTTATTTGGAAGCACCTTATTTTATCTTTCCTCACCCTCTTCTTAATTTCCACCCGTTGGATAATCTAATTATCATCAAAATCAACGGCTGCAATGAGAGCAGAAGGTACACGTGACGGTGCGATGTACCCCACTTTAGGTTCGGTTGGTCCGTCGATTTGCATCATTTTAATTACTATTTTCTGTAGAATATTCAGAACTACATTTTAACATTAACATTTATTTATAAATAATTTTATTAATAATAATAATAATAATAACATTAAAACTGAATATTTACGCTTTAAAAATTAAGGAAAACATATTTAGACAATATATTATTAAAAATAATGCATGCTTGTCTATCAATATTAGACTATTAGTCCCTTATTTTTAATTAATTTATTTTTGAAACAACCAGTAAATTTATTCCTTTGTGTTTGGAAGGTCACGAGTTCACCCTCTAAGGAGTAGTCGAGTTGATGGAGTAGGGAAGCATGGGGCCTGATCCATATCGGCCTAGTGATGGAGAAGCTCGATATGAAAACTATATAAAGGTTAAAGTCTCCTGCTCACATCAATCGTAAATTTACGGTTCTCTAACTCGTTAAGAAAGCTTGGGTATTGAGAAAACTATAAAAAGGCCTAAATCGAGTGTCGGTGAACAACTTCCTCAACTGTCTCAAGAGGATTGGAACTTTACCCTTTCGTGTATGATCTTAGGTACGTAATAAGGTTTGTGCTATGTATTACAAAGGTCTTGTGTTCGAATCCCCTTACGTACTCTCTCTCGATCAAGCTTATCGTACAGGGCTTACCTAGTGTGGAATACCCGGTTGACATGATTTGTAGACTATTGCGTCAATCCGAAGATTTACCCAGTGCGCATCCAAAAGATAGTAACTACGAGTTCCTCCATTTCTAAAAAACAAAGGTCACGAGCTCGAGTTACAAAAATAGTCTCTTTGTAAAATACAAAAAAAAAAAGTTGTGTACATTTGATAACCATTTTTTTTGACCTTTATAAAGTGCGGAGTCTTATATACCAGACAACTGTTCTTTTTGTTTTATAATACTATCACTTTTATTTATCAAAAAGAAATATTTGGGCCTCATTTTAGGCTCTTATATATTTTTATTAATTTGTAGAAAATAAATATAAATATATTTTTAAAATTTTGATGAGAGTATTTATTTATTATTCATTTGAACGGCGATGTCTAGTAAAAGCCCCCAATTTACGCATGAGATTCTGCAGTAGACAATTTATAGCATTCATTATTACCTCTAGGTACGTGCACTTTGTTTTTGTTTTTTTTTTTTTGAGTTTCCAGGTTAAATGGAGAGCGAATGATTATGCATATCCATTACAAAGAGGAATGATTGGAATAGCAAATAGCACCGAAAGTGTGACCTTAAACCACTCATTTATGAGTACATTTTGCCTTCCTCACCAATTCATGATGCTTAGCTTAATCTAAGCTAATTAAGTAGGCTCCAAACACACCATCATTCATTCCCACTACCCCCCTCGTGAAAAGCTTGTTTGCTTTCACAAGTTAAAAAGAGACTTCCTATATCATCATTCCCTCCCAAGAGCATAATGGTTAGGAAGCATGGCTTGCACGAGAGATGCCAACGACTCAAGTTCGGTCCAATCTTAAGTTATAATGATGTCGTTTCACAGTAAAAATTAAACAAAGTTTGAATTAAGCCTTCGGTCAATCTTTCAGACTAAAATTCAACTTGAAATTCGAGTTGATTGGATCTGGTAGATTGACTCTAAATCGATATTAAGTCAGACTTTGAATTGACCATCAGTTCGAAATTGCGATAAGAACTAATATTTCTACAGGATACATTAATCCAATACGTTCAAATTTTATTGATAAAAATAAAAAATTATATAATTTATCAAATTTTATCGATACCCACTTGCTAGATATACAATGTATTCATTTTTACTTGAGTGGGATTTCATTGGATTCCATGTGTATTTACATCGTACCATCATACCTACCATAATTACTATAATATTTGTATACCAGACATTATTAGGTATGATACGAATAATAATTATATTAATTTTGATAATAATAACTTCAATAAGCATGTATTCCATTATTAATAGTGAAAGTAATTATTGAACTCGTATAAATGATTTCGCATGAAATTTATGATCACTCACTTCAAACATACGTGTTACCTTTATTATTATTATTAAATATAATTTTAAAATTATAAATTTATATAATAATTTAAGAAATAAACGTATCCTTTGACTGGATAAGAATAATTGTGTGGTAATGGAAGTACTTACGTGACTAAGTACACTTGTGCATGACAATAACACGAGTTTGTGTGGATGGGCTTGGCTTGTTTTGACTCTCTTACACATCCAAGTTTCAAAGACAAAGACTTGTTCTTATTTTAAGTCTGCAGTTGCCAAAAATTGACCAAAACCTAACCCAAGTACTCAAATTTCCTGTTGATCGATTTGGTGTATCTGCTCCACATGCCATAGGTATTGGGTTTGTTTTGGTTTCAAAGTCAAATTTTGGAAAAATATGGTTTTCAAACTTTCATACTACGACCAACTAGGGTTTCTCATTCATGACAAAGATTTGATAGCCTTCTTTTTGATGAAGTCGATGTTGAAAAGAAGAAGAAGAAGAAGATATTAAAGACTTAAAGAGCCTATTGGTAGTGATAAGAAAATTAATTTTTAAAGGGTGGAAAAATATTTAATATTTTAAGATATAATCTTCGATAATATCAATGTTTTCAAAATCGAATCGAAAGTTAAACCGATAAGACAAGAAATTTAAAGTTTAAAAGGTTCAATCCATATCAGGCTGTTATAAAATCAGTTAAGAATTGAATAAAATTAAAAATAGTTAAAGAAGACTATCTTTACTTATTGAAAATTTAAAGTTTAATTATAAAAAGAAATTATTAAATAAAAATGAGCTGATTAATTGATAAATGCATTCGATGTTAACAACAAAAATTATTAAATTAAATCAAACTGAAAGTTAAAAACTAAACAAAAAATTAATCGGTTCAAAGTTTTCACTGTCAAACTGACTTGGTTTTTAAACATCGGATAATATTAAATATATATTTTTGGTCTTTTTATAAATTAAGACGAATATTATGAAATTATTAAGTTTAATAGATAAAATTAAATATGATATTAATTTAAATCATTAAGTATATTTTTATTCAATCAAAATTGCTTTTATGTCTCTTAAAACTAGAATTAAAGAATTGTATTTTTGAAGTTTAAGAAAAATTTAGCCCTAATGAATTATTAATTTCATTAATTTTTTAGGGTTTGACATAAATTTGCTAATTTGAATTTATTTAAAAAATAAAATAACCTTCACAAACTTTGTTCATGTCCCTAAAAGCTTAATTCAATATCATCTAAGCCTTTTACCAAAAAAAAAAATCATCTAAGCCTTACAGTGACATAAATTACAAATTAGAGGCTTAATTTATATATAAACTATCTTCATTTGTTCTCTTCTCAATCCCAAAATACACATCCTTAAATGCACCATAGTCCTTAGTGGTTTACTAAGTTCATACCTAAACTCTTTTCTTCAAGTAGTACATTTCATTTATATTAACAAAAAGTTTGAGGTGTCATGATATTCTCGGACCTGCTTAGACTTGATTCGATTTGAAATTTTATTTTCGAGTTCAAATTTAGTTTGAAATTTTATTTTTAGGCATAATTGAATCAGTCGGATCTGATTAAATTTATTATTTTAAAATTTTAAAAAATAATGTTATTTTCACTTAAAATAATAATATTTTATTTAAAATAGTATTGTTTTATATAAACATTTTGAATTTCGGGTTTCTTAAAAAAAAACTCGAACCAGACCAAGGGGAACCCGAGGGCTGATGAGAACTTGATGTTGAGCAGGGGGAGCCAGTGATCAATCATCAGTTGACCAATCAAGTATGTGAAGACTCCTTGTACGCAAAAGTATATAGGCTACATAGGAACCTGAGAAATCTTGAGGTTCCAGATTTACACCCTCTAAATTCTTGGGGTAGGTCGTAGGGGCTTAGGATGAGTCTGACTAAGCCAGGATATCTAATGTAATAAAAAAAATTGATAATTAAAATCAGTACCGAGATTGTTGACTTGGGGTACCAGGTTGGATTATTTTTGCCGACCCTAGTAAATTGTGCCTTTTAAAATATAGGGAGTGAACAAAGTCGATTCGGAGAGGATTTGCTCGAACCAAACCAAAGCATATCGTTGACTTGTCTTCTCCTACGAGTAATACACGTCTTCCATTCAAATCTCTTCGTGATAAGCATGGGGACTTTGCTATGTTTATGTGAAAAAAAAAATGTGCGAGTGATTGCAATTTTTCAAAACTTTAATTAAGAGAATAGGAAAAGGTAATTGGACTTTACTATGTTTTGTAATTGCGTAGTTTAACTCTAAATTCTAAAACCATGTTTAAGGCATTAAACACATTATTGGTAATTATCTTTGTTCCATCCTTCCAATTAAAAATTGAAGTCTTTAACAAAACTAAATTAATTTAGTCTCTGTTTGATTGGGCTTATATTGGTAGAGTTTTTATCAGTATAGCTTTTTCCTATAGATCTTTTTTTAGAAGAACCATTTTAAGAAATCAGTTGACCGTTTGACTGTCATTAAAAAAAACTTTTTTGAAAGAATTCATATAGTAGACTGTTTGATAACATAAAAATAAAAGGCACTTTTAATTTTAATTATATTTTATTTTGTAATAAAATTATTTATGCATATAAATATTATTTAATGTATATTAAACAATATGCAAAACTGTTAGAATTTTCCATATTGCCTAGACATGAAGATGTTAAAGGGCTTATAAGTGGTAAGGGTCAATCATCCAAACAACTAGTTCTAGTT
>JANIPN010000219.1:949407-959947 GCA_027478595.1 Erythroxylum anguifugum
ACCTTAACCCCTGTGTTTTTTATTCTCATTCAAAATACCCCAATTGGAGATTTTCGGACAAATTTGCCCTGGGAATCAAGAAATTAAAAAAAATATATTTCAACAATCTAAGGGCAAATTTGTCCGAAAATACCCAATTGGAATATCTTGAATGAGAATAAAAAATACAAGAGTTAAGGTGAACGAATTAAAAATACAGGGGCTAAGATGAATAATCAAGTATATCACAGAGACTGTTTTATGTGATTCGCCAAATAATTTCTTTATCTTTATAGCGCTAGGTAGGTCAATCACCTAAAGAATGAGATAAATAGTTTTTGAGGAAATGATAAGGTTGACATGTTTTTGAGTTCATAATTTTTTTTAATCATTAGATGACTTTTAAAATTAGCCTTGTTGTTTAATTTTTTTGAATAATTTATTTTAAAATATGTAATTTATAAATTATTATCATTATATTATTTTTAAAATTTGCCATTTAGATCAATGTGTTATCATGTTCAACCTTAAAGTTTTAGGTTGAGAGAGAAAGGAAACAGATTTTCTGTTTGGTTGATCTGTTCTCTCTGTTCTCCGTTATCCAATTTATTGTAATGAATAAATGAGGTTTATTGGGAACAGAAAAAATAGGGTAGGCAAAACAGAAGATTTATTCTTTGAAAGAAAAGAGTCAATTAGTTGAGAACATATTCTCTGTTCTAATTAATAATTTCTTATCATATTCTAATAAATCTCATCCATTTATTTACATTAAACACAAAAAATGAGACAGAAGATCTAACCCAGCGGCCTACCTAAAGCACTTTCACAAACTTCTCTTTGCCTTTGGAGCTAGAGGGCTTTTTTTTTTCTTTTCCGATTTCTCCTTTTCTGTACAGTATTTTAATCATATCACGTTTTTCAATTGCTTCCAGCCAATCCATAAACGGATCATAAGGACTAGTTCCTATTAAATTTACAATGATTAAAGTTAAAGTATTCAATTCTAAAACTTTATTAAAATTTATATTAATTAATCAATTGTAACATAAATATTTTTACAAAATAAATTATTATTTAAATATAATCAATAATAAATAAATATCATAATGTTAAAAAATTTATTCATCAAATTTAGAAATACTAATATTACGAATTTCTTTTTATTTTTTCTCAATTTACAAAAAAAAAAAAGCCCAACAGAAAATTGTTTGAGATGGGATTGAGTATGATCAATGATGTTGATATGTGTGACTTTTATTAAATAATTTTAGGAAAATACTAATTCTCTTACTGAGACTGACATGCATAGGTTTCTTTATATATTAAATAATTATTTTCACCAGCCACGATCATGGTATTTGGCATTTTCTGATACTCAAATACTCCTGTAAGCATCAGATTAAGACAACTGATTGAAAGTTCAACTACTCACTTATTATTATTATTGATATTTTAGAAAAACTTATCCATATAAATTTCGTCAAAATATATATAATATTGAACTAATTAAATATCGTTAATACGGTAACTTAACTTAAGTTTTAAACTCAATTCAAACCGATTAAATTATATTCAAATCAATAATTTAAAATAATTATAATAAATTATTAATTTGAAATAAATTTAATTATTTCAATTCAAATTTAAAAGTTGAGTTGAATTATTATATAAATAACATTTAATTAGTCCATATCTAAGGTTATGTTTCCTTGAACGTAAGGTTTTTAATGGAATAAAATAGAATGATGTATAATGGAATAAAATGTAAATAAACGTAATATCATAAAATTGTTATTTGGTAGAGATTGAAAGGTTCATAATGTAATATAGTAAAATGTTGTTTGAAAGATGGATGTAATATAATGTAATGCATGTCTGATAATAATGAATGACTATTCTGCCCTTGATAAAATAATGAGATGTATCGTCTGGCTGCTTGTTATTATGGTTGAGGGTATCGTTAATATTTTAAAAAATTATTGAGAGTATATTAAGTAGCATATATTTATTATTTTACGTTACATCATAAACCCTCCAAATCATATGTAACTCATTTTAACCGTTTAGGATGTAATGTGAAACTCTCCCATTCTATCATAAACACTCGTCTTAAATGATGAAATAATATTTTTCATTTCATTTCATTACTAACCATCTAATCAAACATAACCTAATATTCATATTTTGTCATTATTTTTGATTTGAAATCTAAGAAAAGTGATTTTTTAAGAAATTTGAGATTTATGTCATCTAACCCTATTATTAATCTTGAATTGATAATACATATAACAAGTACCATGTACGCATCAGAAACATCTCTATCTTCTGTTATCCTCTTATAATTGAGATAGACGATCACCTTTTTCACGTACTCTCACATCTCGTGTGGTGTGATAAATGACAACGTATGGGGAAATGGACAATGGACAATTGGTGTAGACGACGTGACCATTAACACGAACCCGTAAACCGACTCCTTCTCCTCTCCTCTTTCTGGGTGTCCTGCAATAAACGACAGCTAGTCGTGGTGGATGTAGTTCAACCCGTAGGAACTTTCTTTTTTCTCTGTCACTGTCAGGAATGACATTTAGGTTTTGGGTTAATAAGGTTCGAAGTTGAATCCAGAGAATCATGTGAGTGAGGTGGTTAAATCCGTAGGAACTTTCTTTCTTCTTTGCCATAAATGACATTTCAGTTTAAGATAACAACATTCATAAACAAATTCGAGTTTAAGAGGATTGAATTAATATATATATATAAATAAAAAGAGAACTGATAATTCATAGGAACAGTATAAGGAATGGAGATAGCTTGAAGTTGAGGTAAAATAGTACATGTACAAGAGACAGTGCAAGGACTAAGGACAAATAGACAGTACACGATCATATCATACGTCTTGGTTTCTTGTACACGAATGGATGGATTGAGATATGAGCGTCCTGTCCCTTTGATTCAGGAGAATGGGTTACATTAGAGTCAGAGAAAATTAATACTATTCTATACTTGACTGTTCTCATACTTTGTTTCTGTTTGTACCTTCTAACTTTAAAGAATCCATTTTTGGATACTATCATAATAGTTTGACAGAGATTAGAGGGTATAGTGTAGATCTTTTGTTTTTTTTTTTTTAAACTTTACAAGAATTTGTTCAGAGTTGGTGAACCAAAACCCTGCAAGAAGATGAGATGAGAAGAAGTAAAAGGGACAAGTTCCTGTTGATGGAGGTCTAAAACAACAGTAACAGTTCCTTACAGTCGGCCATAATTAAATACCAAGTGGGGACCAAGCACTCACCTAACCGCAAGAAACCATGACCATTCCATAACCCTCCTCTGATCTTTCAATCTTTCTTTCTTCTTCTTCTTCTTCTATTTTTTTCATGGTCCATCTTTTCTCTTTTTACAAGAACTTCACTTTCTTTGGTTGTCTGATCACAAAAGAGAAAACCCTTTTCATATTTCTCTCTTATATAATAATTTCTTACCATAAAGACCAATCGAAAAGGTTTTGAGCGTCCGGCTTTTCATGCTTCAGATACTACACTACTACAAACTACTACTTGTAGTGGAAGAAGAATCTCTTTTATCTCTGTTAAAGCTCATCTCCTTTCTCTGCTTCCCTCTTTCTAGCTTCACTCAAACACAAATCCAACAGCTTTCTGTTATTACCACTAAGAGTTTCAGTTTCAGCTTCTCATGTTTCGTGCTCTCATCTTGTTGCTCATATCAGTGGATCAATATCAAGGAGGAAGAAGAAGCCTTCTCCATTTGCAGTAGCCTTGCATGATGGTTCTTCTTCGCAGTAAAAGAAAGGTTGTGGTTATACTACTTGTATGGACCATCTTGTGGTTCGTTTTCTTTGTTTGTCAGACTCATGGCTCAAGAACCAGCAATCTATTCCATTTCAACCCAAAGTCTGATACGTACAAAGGCCACTACTTGAACTTCTTGCCTAGACATTTCCCCATACCAACTTCTGGCCCCTCAAGGAGACACAACGACATTGGCTTACAAAGTTGGAGATCACCACCGTGAATTCAATTTTTGAAGATAAGGTGGCTCTTCCTTTTCTTTTGCCGTTTCCTTTTGTTTCTTTTTGCTTTCACATGACACAAGGAACAGTTGGTGGGTACTGTATATGGGTTTCTGGGTACGTAGTAGTATAATTCTTTTTCGTCTTCTTGGTTCTTCTGAGGTTTGTTCACAGGTATTTGTGACAGAAAAACGTACTGCGTGTGTATCATTTCTCTTCTTGACCACTCAAGAGAGGATAGGTTGGTTAAAATCTTACAACTTCGAAAAAGAAATAGAATCATCTCTTATCAGTTTGAGTACATATGAATCTTTCAACTCCTTTAACACCGTTATAAGACCAAAAAGATCATTAAAACTCAGCTAGTATGAATCTTAAACTCTTTTTGACTACAAGTCTTGATTCATTTAGCAACCCCTTTAGATGTTACACCAGAGTTTGATTTCCTGCAGAATCTTTACAACTTTGGATGGATCAAGAAACAGTTTCAACCTGATCTGTTATTGAACAAATCTGCCTGAAGTTCATATAAATTAATCACATTCAAAGAGGTTAGATACAGGTAAATTAGGTGTATGGTCTTGGTAATGTCATGTATCCATCAGCCATGTGTTGCAGTTGATTTGTACTCTGCTGATTTGACAGAGATTGAAAGGGAAAGAATGGAAAATGTCTTCTGCTCATCTTGAGACTCACTTGGTGCCCAAGTTGGGGACTACTTTACCATATTAACTATTTATATTTTGTTAATATAAATAGTTATTTTTAACTATATATATTTTGTTAAAAATAAATATCCACAATTATATGCTTTTCTTTTATATTTTTAATGACATTTATGATACCTTGTGATCATAGCAACCTGCAAAAAAAGACTGAAAAAGAAAAAGCTTTTACCATACCACATGAGTGAGGGGTTGGGGTTATTATTTGAAATTCCTTTGGATTCCATCAAGAAAATACATATTGAAATAATGAGGTATTTTGAGTGATACACCCAAAAGATCATTGTGGTGTTGGCATTACATGATTTTTGGTTGGGTGTATAAAACAACTTTTCTGATGCTTTCTATAAAACACCAAAATACCATCAACAACTCATTATTGTTATTATTATTCTCTACTTTGTCCTTTTAGGCTCATTATCTATATATATATATATATACATAATATGTTATAAAATAGACTAAAAATTAAATAAATTAAAGAATTTGAAATATGATTAAAAGAGATTATCCTTTTAATTGAAAAAAGAGATTGTTAATAAAAATTAATTAATTTATTTTGGTTTAGAAAGAACCTTTTTAATTAATAAAAATTGATCATTAATTAATAAATTCATTATATTTTAATAATTGATTAATTAATTAAAGTAAATCAAAATATAAAGTTAAAAATTGAATCGAATAATTCAAAGTTACCGAACTGAGAGGGTTTTTTAATCATTGACATAAAGTGACATTTGAAGTCAAGTTAATATGTATTTTTTGTTTTTACCATTAAAATTATTGTAATCACCTCAATTTTTAATTGTTGGTGGCTCCATCAAAATTAGGAGATAATTTATTTTGTGCTACAATAAAAAGGTATAAATATAGGATTAAATTTTGGTAAGTTTTTTTTAAGAAACGGAAGAATCTGCAGTCGCTATCCTTTAAATGTGCACTAAGTAAATCTTAGGTTTGATGCAATAGTTTGTAAATCACTGCAGTCGCTATCCTTTAAATGTGCACTAAGTACATCTTCGGTTTGATGCAATAGTCTGTAAATCACGTCAATCAGGTATTTCGCACTAAACAAGTCCTATACAATAGGCTTGATCAAGAGAGCATAGGTAAGAGAATTCGAACATAGGACCTTTTAGCTCCATCCTTTTCACTCCACTAACTCGACCAGCTTAAATTTTGGTAAGTTGTCAATACTTATTTCACTATCATATTTTTATATCAAAAATATAGAAAGACATTACTTTTTGTTTATTAACAGAGCTTCATTGACTTGAGCAGAATAGGACTCAATTGTACCCTTCCCTGATTCATGCAATAAAGAGAAACGTTAAAAATTGAAGTGATTTAAACATATATAAAGAGATTGGAATTATTATAATCACAAAAAAATATAAGGGCCACATTTCATAAATAAACAAAACATGGGACCAGAAATTAAGTAATTAAAACTTGGATTAAGGAGAAATAGAATTGAAGCTAATCATTAGTTTCCCAAAAACCTAAGACCCTCACTTTAGTTTAACCACGTTTTGTCCCCTAAAGATGGTATCGATGGCTACTTCTTCCACCAATCGAGGCAATTTTTTTGGGATCATTCTGCAAAAAGTATACAACTCATGCATTAAAAATGGAAATTTCAAGATTTGCCTTTTTCTTATTAATTAAAAAACGTTACTAGAACTAGAAGAGATTTGCTTTGTCCTCATCATTCACAAAAGAAAACTATTTTTTTTTAAAAATACAAAAGAAAACTATTAAAACCGTAAGCTAAACATAAGTAAGGCAAGATGTTTAAGATTTAAAAGGTTCAACAGATAATATATCGTTATAAAACTTGCTTAGAAAATTTAAAATATGATTGAAAAATTGTCCTTATTTATCGAAAATTTTGAAGTTTAATTGAAAATAAATTGTTTAAATAAAAATCAATCGATTTATTTTAATTTATAAGAACTTATTAATTAACGTTATTAAAGTAAATTGAATTAAAAAGTTAAAAATTGAGCAAAAATATTAGGAGTTTAAGATTTTTATGGTTATACTGGTTTAATCAATCGTCCTTTTAATGATGAAAATAGTTTATTCCCCGACCTAATTTAATTAAAATTAAACTCAAATTTGATAATTTTTAAGTAGATTCAAATTTAATAAATTAAATCATATTTATTTGAATTTAAAATTAGACAATTTTTTTTGTTATCATATTTAAAATTTAGAAAAATTGGTTGCAAATTTGACCTAACTCGTTATCAACTATATAACTATGCCCCTTAGGAAGTGGTCGAGTTGGCGTAGTGGAAGGACATGAGATTAAAAGGTCCTGTATTTACGCTCTTTTGATCGAGTCTTTCGTACAAGACTTGCCTAGTGTGAAATATCCGATTGACGTGATTTGTAAATTATAGAGTCAATTTGAAAGCTTATATGGTGCGCATCCAAAAGATACCAGCTGCGAGTTCCTCTGTTTTAAGAAAAAAACCATATAATCACAAACTTTAATCTCTAACAATTAAATGCATAAATTTCAAATAAAGTATACCCATCATTAACTTTTAAACAAATTTTGCACAACTATAATTATCCAATTTTAACTTATTTAAATTTAATTTTTTGGTTCTCATTCCCTCGTATTCTCTTGTGTATATAATAATATATTTCGACTTTCCAAAAATAAAATTCATAATTGCCATAAAATATGGGCTATGATTATCAATAATAATAATGATGAAAACCACGTAAGTCTACAACTTCTGTTCAGTGATTTACAGCAATCAAGAGTTGCTCCAATTTCTTCATTTTGGTGCTCATTATTGTTCTGCACTTTTAAGAGCACGCTCTTGGATTATGGAATGCTGTTTTTGCTCTGGCCCGGCCCGACTCATGAGCAGTATCCTAGGAATGATCAACTCAACTGGTTTCAACATAAAGGACTTCAGGAAGGGAAGTGTTGTAACAAACGAAACAACTTACTTGGCGAGAATTGATGTTGATGGGATATTTAGGTTGTACTCAAGAAACTTGACTGCTAATGGTAACGGGTCAGTAGAATGGTATACTATATCTGATAAGTGTGGACCCAGAGGATTGTGTGGTGTTAATGGCTACTGTGTTTTGAGTGATCAAGAAGCTTTATGTTGTTGTCTTCCAGGATTTGGAATGGTCAACCCTGGAAGCTGGAATTATGGGTGTGAGAGGAATTTCACCGCTGAAACTTGCAAAGAGAAGCATGTTAGTAGCAGATACGCCACCATTCAGGAGGACTTGCCCAATACTATTTGGCAAGATGCTCCATAGTTCACCGTGTCTTCAATCAGCGGATAAGATTGCAACAAGCCTGCCTGGAAGACTGCAATTGTGAAGCTGCGCTATTCAAAGATGGTTAATGTAAGAAGCAAAGACTGCCTCTCAAATATGGCGAGAGAGATATGGGTGATTCAAACTCAGCTTTTATAAAGGTAGGAATGTCCATTTCCTCCGGGGCAGACAGGAATGATCCTGTGGAACCGACGGTAAAGGTCGGAAAGAGCAACGAGATCATCATTGTCATAACTTCATGCTTTTCATTTCTGATTCTTGTACTGGCATTTTGTGGGATAATCATATATATAGGTATCATGTATGGACCTTTGGATGTAGTAGCATCTGTAAAATGGATACAAATGGCTTGTACCAGGAAGTTGCCCTTCGATCATTCACATACTCAGAATTGGAGCAAGTGACTAATGGTTTCACGGAAGAAATTGGCAGACGTTCATTCGGGACAGTATATAAAGGGCTCATATCAGAAAACCAGAAGACTGTGGCTGCCAAGAGATTGGACGGGATTTTAACCCAAGGACAGCAAGAATTTCAGAATGAGATAATGACCATCGGGAAAACACATCATCGGAGCTTAGTCCAGTTGCTTGCTTATTGCATGGATGGACCTCACAGACTCTTGGTGTACTCGTACATGAGCAATGGATCCTTAGCTGATGTGCTATTTTCATCTGAAAACAGACTCCATTTCGATGATTGAATGCAAATCTCGTGAAACATAGCAAGAGGAATCTTCTTCCTGCATGAAGAGTGAGAGAAACAGATCATCCATTGTGACATTAAGCCTCAGAGCATACTAATGGATGAGGCTTAATGTCATTAAACTAAAAATTTAAACTAAAAATTAAGCCTCAGAAAATCATTAAACTAAAAATTTAATCGATTCAAGATTTTTGTAATTAAACCGAACCAACCAGTTCGATTTTCTAATCGTTGTTTTAAGAGAGTCTTTTTGTATAAAATAAATAACTCACATAGTAATCAAGCTTTTATTTAAAATTAGAGAAAGAATATAAGAACTAGAAGCCATAGATGAAGCAGGTAAGAGAACATTGCAATGCTTTAACTTGAAATAAGATTCTGGACTCTTGATGAAGTCCTATCATCTTCTAATAATTTCTTTATTGCATCATTTACAGTCACAAGATCCTTACTATGCAACTCCTGAAAATATCCTTTCAAAACCATCCTTTCCAGGATCTCCAAAGCCATTATATGGTTGGAGTCAGCAAGAAAAGCATCAATGATTGCTACGTAAACATAAGAATCAGGTTTTAGTTCTCTGTCTTCCATTTCGTTGAGATAAACAAGAGCTGCTTCAGGTTTACTGCACTTACAGAGACCATGAACAAAAGCCATGAAGGTAACAGTATTAGGAGTGCATCCATTTCCTTCCATTTCGTTCCACAACAAAGTAGCATCATCAGGTCTATCTGCACTGCATAAACCATCTAACAGAGTAGAGAATGTAATGACATTAGGTTTTATACCTCTTTCCAGCATCTTAGATCGGTAAAGCATGGCGTCATTGACTCGACCGAGTTTACAGTATCCATCAATAAGTAGGTTATAAGTGACAACTGAAGGAACAAGACCCTTTGTGATCATCTCGTTTAGAAGACTCTCAGCTTCTGCAATTCTTCCAGCTTTAGAGAGGCCTTTAATCAGAATGTTATAAGCTACCAGATCGGGATGTCGACCGTGAATGCAAACTCCCTGGAATAGTTTCAGTGCTCGGTCCACTTCTTGAATCTTGATTAAGCCATCTAAACATGCAGAATAAGGTACTATATGCGGTGGCAAACCTACCTCAACCATTTCGTTGAGAAAGTTACAAGCATCTATTGCCTTGCCATATTTGCACAATTCTTTGACTAGTGTGGTGGAGTGCTTTATCCATGGCTGGTGCCCTAGAGAGTGCATCTTTCTTACCATATCAAGGGCTCCAAGGACATCTGTTTTCCGGCAGAGACAACCATATATGCAGTTGAAAGTAAAATGAGTCGGTTTGAAGCCTGATGATTCCATCTCTATCAACAGCTCACAACTTTCACTTAATCTATCAGAATTGCACAGTGCGTCAATCATGTTATTGAAAAGAAGTATATCTCGCTTATAACCATTTTGAGCCATATCTTGAAAGAGCTTAAGAGCTGCATTCAAGTCGCCAGCTTTGAGCAAACCGTCAATGACAACACTGAAAGTAGCATCATTAGGGGGGATCATTTTTTTAACCTTAAAAAGACCACCTATATCCGCAACATCTTCACAACTACCCCCCATTACTGCACAGAGGAGATAATGAGCTTTCTTCACCGAACCACTTCTAGTAAGAGATTCAAAAACTAAATTTTGAAGCAAAACCAGAGTTTCCAAATCCACTTGTTCATGGACTTCACCAATGAATTGGACTAATTCTTGTGCTTCAGAAAAAGAAGATGCAAGCTTAAAAATAATACCAACATCAGGTTGAATATGCA
>JANIPN010000219.1:980717-993147 GCA_027478595.1 Erythroxylum anguifugum
TGATGCAGAGGATGGTGATGTGGGCCTATCGACAGCCCCCCCAAGTTGGTGTCGGGGATAACAGACCCAACTTGAATACATTTGAAGACAGGTCCGTGGCTAATAGAGGTTTGGTGAAGCAGTCAGCCAATTGTGATGAGGATGGAGTGTGAAGAGTGGAGATGAAACCAATGGTAACAACGTTACGAACAAGATGGCAGTCGATTTCGACATACTTTGTTCATTCATGAAAGACCGAATTTTTGGATATGTGGATTGCCGTGGCATTGTCGCAGTGGAGAGGGATCAGTAGGGACAAAGGAAGTTGCAAGTCAAGAAGGACGTAAGTGAGCCAGCGAAGTTCACAGAGGGCACTGGCCATGCTTCTGTATTCGACTTCCGCAGAGGAACGACTCACTGTCTTTTGTTTATTGGTTTTCCAAGATATCAAAGCAACTCCAAGCATGACGTAATAACCTATGAGCGATTTGCTCGTAAAGATACAACCGGCCCAGTCTAAGTCGGACAAAACATGGAGCTAAACTGATGTTTGCACTGGATATAAAAGTTTTGAAGTTGTGTTTTTTTTTATGTAACATAGGAGGTGTAGTAAGGTCGTCCAGTGTGGTTGTCGGGTGCGGAGGTGAATTGGGTTAGCTGGTGGACGACAAATGTTATGTCTAGTCTGGTTAAGTTTAAATATAGTAATTGACCCACGAGTCGACAGTAGCAATCGGGGTTATCTAGAAGGGGACCATCGTCAGGTGTGAGTTTACATCCTTGAGGAAATGGGACGATGGTGTCCTTTAAACCTGACAATTGTGCGTCTGACAAGATGTCCTGTATGTATTTTTCCTGGGATAGAAAAATGCCTTCTGGTGAGCGGTTCAGTTCAATGCCGATGAAGTATTTAGCAGGTCCCATGTCTTTGACGGTGAACTGATCGTGTAGGTAAGCTTTGACGTCCATAAGTAAAGCTCTCGAAGGGTTGGTAAGGAGCACATCGTCCACTTAAATGATAAGGGCGATGAAATTGGCAGCAGAACCTTTGATTGGACGTTAGTTCTTGATTCCATTGTCTGCCAGCTTGTTTGAGTTCGTATAAGGATTTTCGTAGTCAGCTTTGTAATACCCTTGGGGAGGATGTATGTATAGTTCTTCGGTGATAGAATTGTGAAGAAAGGCGTTGTTGATGTTGCAATGGTGCAATGGCCAACTCTTGCTCCATAAAACATATGTTGTGGACTATATGTTGGATCCCGCATGATTCCGGAATCCAACTCTTGCTCCATAAAACATGAGTTCTTGCTCTGATACCACTATGTTGGGCACCGTTTCTAGAACCCAACTCTCTTGCGGACTTATACATATGTTGGATCCCGCATGATTCCGAAATCCAACTCTTGCTCTGATACCACCTATATTGGGCACCGTTTCCGGAACCCAACTCTCTTGCGGACTTATACATATGTTGGATCCCGCATGATTCCGAAATCTAACTCTTGCTCTGATACCACCTATGTTGGGCACCGTTTCTGGAACCCAACTCTCTTGCGGACTTATACATATGTTGGATCCCGCATGATTCCGGAATCAGAGCTCATGAGCATATTATTACCTTGAAGGGTTATTGCATTGAACCCTCATGCAATCTTACCACATTAATTCCATTTAGTCCATGTCATATAATCTTACTCACATTAACATGCTAATTAACTCCCATTAACATGCTAATTAATTCCACAAAAATACTCTATTAAGACCTCAAAATTCATTTACATCATGCTTACCTCTTTCCAAAAATCAACACCTTTTCTAATCATGCAATTGAAGGAATTTGCTTGCACTTCCTTCTAAAGAAATGTTCCTCATTGTCTTAACTTCTAATGACATCAAAAATCATTCCATTTGGTTAAGTTATTTTGAAAATTATACACCAAACATTTCGGATTGTTCTTATACGAAAACATTAACCTGCACTTGCCTTCCATATGAAAATTGACATTCTTAGATACCAAATTAAAGCTAAATTTCTTCAAACAATTTGTAGCCTTATCTCTCTAGTTTAATCCAAATTAAAAATCATTTCATTCGGGTAACTAGAGATCGAGTTATGGCTAAAACACCAAAGCATACTCAATGAACATGTACATTTTCTAGCTTTTAACTTCCAATATATCACATATAATTCATCTTGTATCTCAACCATCTTTTCCATTTCACTTCAAATTCAATAATTCTCCTTTCTTTACACATGAATAATCATAAAAAATTTCTCACTTAACAGTCCTAGCTTCTAAGAAAGTTCGGGGCCCAACATCGTCCACTTAAATGATAAGGGCGATGAAATTGGTAGCAGAACCTTTGATGAACAAACAGGGATCATAAGTCGACTGAACAAAGCCGGAGCACCGGAGCTTAGACGTTAGTTCTTGATTCCATTGTCTGCCAGCTTGTTTGAGTTCGTATAAGGATTTTCGTAGTCAGTAAACCTAACCGACAGTAGCTTTGTAATACCCTTGGGGAGGATGTATGTATAGTTCTTCGGTGATAGAACTGTGAAGAAAGGCATTGTTGATGTTGCAGTGGTACAATGGCCAACTGTAGGCTATGGTAAGGGCTATCAGGATACGGACGGTGGTGAGTTTGGCAACAGGGGAAAACATTTCGGTGTAATCCAATACTTCCCTTTGGCAGTATCCACGAACGACCAACCTTGCTTTTCGGCGATCCACCGATCCATCAGCTTTTTGTTTAATTTTAAAAATCCATTTTGTATATAGCGCTCGTTTACCTTCTGGTAGAATCGTCAAATACTATGTCTAGTGTCGTTCAAGTGCATCAAGCTCCAATTGCATAGAGCTGACCCAAAGTGGATTAGTAATAACAGTAGCAAATGACAAAAGGTTCATATTCAGTATCAAAGTTGGCCATGAAGGAAGAAAATGATGGGAAACTAGAAAATAAAGAAGTTGAAGAAGAGGGACGAACCTGAGATGACGACGTCGTAGCTGCATCGAGAAGAGGAAGGGAGGTGATGTAGTCCTGTAGGTAAGATGGGTGTGATCTTATCCAGGTGTTATGCCGGAGCGGAATAATAGGTAAGGGTTGGGTAATGTGTGGTGGTTAGTGATCGACATTGGTATTGGGTGTATTCCGAGAGAAAGGAATGGGGTGGTGGTCAGTCATCGAGGTAGGAGATGATTCTGGTGAAACGTTTTGTGGTGCATGTGTGGATGGGTTTGGGATTTGGGTGGATAGGTGATCTAGTGGGCTGTCAATAATATTAGGGAAAATTGGAATATAAGTTTGATGTGTGTGGTGTTGGAAAGGGAAAATGGTTTCATGGAAATCTACGTCTCGGGATACAAGAATTGTCTAGATGTTGAGGTCAAGTAATTTATACCCCTTTTGGCTTGGCAGGTATCCCAAAAAAAATGCATTGTTTTGCACGTGGGGCTAATTTGTCTTTGGGGGGGGGGGTTATCTGGGGCTTAACAAAGGTAATCGAAAACACGCATGTTATCATATGATGGTGGTTTGTTATAAAGCCTTTCGTATGGTGTTTTCCAAGAGAGGATTTTTGTGGGATGTCGGTTGATAATGAAGGTGGACATGAGTAGAGCTTCCCCCCAGAAGTGTTTGGGTAATTTAGCTTGGTATAGGAAGGCTCTAGTGGTTTGAAGGAGGTGTTTATGTTTGCGTTCAACAACGCCATTTTGTTAAGGGGTAAAGGGCAGGATTTTTAATAGGCTATGCCTTTGGTTTGTAAAAAATCTTTACATCGGTTATTTACAAACTCGGTGCCATTATCAGTGCGTATACTAATGACTGAGGATTTGTATTGGTTTTTAATCATGGCTGTGTAAATTTTTAGAGTTTCATATACTTGGTCCTTACTCCTCAATAAGTAAGTCCACTTGGCTCTCGTGAAATCGTCAACTATGGTTAAGAAATAGCTCGAGCCATCAAAATTTTTGACCCCATATGGTCCCCATAAATCAAGGTGGAATAGCTCAAAGGGTTGTTGGGTGGATAGATTGTGGTTAGGAAAAGATTTTCTGATTTGTTTAGCTAAGGGACAAATATCACACACAATATTTTTAGGAATCGAAATACCCAAATTTGGTAAATGAATAATTTTCAATTTTCCCCCTTAATATGCGTCCGAGGCGTAAATGCCAAATATCAAAGTTGTCATATATATGATTAACAACCGGGTTTTTAACATAGAAATCTAGAGGAGGACCTTTAAAGGTGGACAGTATGAACTGATTTTCTGCTCCGATTTTGTATATTCCCCCTTCCGCCTCGCTCAGAGCCACCATGTCGTTAGTCTGCAGATCCTGCAAATACACTTTATCATTCACAAAAATGATGCCAATGTTGTTTTGGGTGGCTAGTTTATGAACGGATAATAAATTGTGGTGGAATGTTGGTATGTGAAGGACATTGTTTAATTTTAAGGTTTCATGGAAATCAATATTTCCAACATGTTCGACTGTGCTATTTGAACCGTCTAGGAGAGTGACTAGGTTAAGGTGGGAAACTTTGGTTTTGTTAGTGAAGAGGGTGAGATCATGGCTCATGTGTGTTGAGGCCCTCGAATCCACTATCCATGTACAATTGCCAGATTTGCTACTGTTAAAACTAGAAATGTTTGGAATCATACTTGCGTAGCCATTGTAAGCTACGTGATTAGCATCAGCTGATGATTTACCGTTAACCACGTGCATCAGGTCTTGAACTTGCATTGTGAGGGCCACGATATCTGCTCGGTCTTAGACTGGGTTTCTGGTTTTTGTTCCTCCAGTGAGCTACCTACGGACGTTGCAATGAATGTTGTTTTGCCCTTCTTCTTTTGTAGTTCTTTGTACCACTCCGATATTCCATGAAGCTGAAAACAGGTGTCCTTCGTGTGTCCCTTTTCTCTGCAATGCTCGGAAAACTTTTCATCTCTTCTGTTTTCGAAACGTTTGCCAATAGGATCCCTGTTCCCCTGTCTTTTGTAGTTGTTAGGGGTGGCCATGAGTGCCACTCCCATCTGAATCGTATTCTCAGCATTGACATTTTTTTGTTTTTCTATCGTTAATATCATAGAATATGCTTTGTTTACCTGCGGTAAAGGCTCAAGTAACATGATTTGACTTACCACGATAGCATACTCTTCCCTGAGACCCAGCAGAAACTGCATCAATCTGTTGGTGTTAAATACTCCCAAGTTTTTTTTGGCATTTTCACAACTGCACATACTCATCGGCATCAAAGAATCCAGGTCGTTCCATAGCCCTTTTAGTTTTGTAAAATAAACAGTTACGGTGTTGTTACCTTGTTTTAAGTTACTTACTTCTTGCATGATTTCATACAGGTGAGGCTCGTTGCTTTCTCCATAACATCCCTTCAATTCATCCCAGAGGTCTATCGCCGTTGTCACCACTAAGAAAGAGTCAGAGATTTCCTTTGACAATGAGTTGATAATCTAGGCTATGACCATGTTTTTTGCTTTCTTCCATTTCTTCATAAGTTTGTCGTTGTCAACAGGTGGCTGTAACTCTCTGTTCACAAAACCCAGTTTTCCCTTAGCTTTTAGTGAGATAATCATCGACCGACTACACGATAAATAGTTTGCTCTTTCGAGGGGTGTCTTGATGAGTGGATTTCCTGGGTTATCTGTCATAGTAATGCTACAAGCTTCCACATCGAAGATATTTTCCGTACTGTCTTCCATCTCCATTTTTTGAGTTGCAGGGTAGTATGTTTTACAAGATAAGGCAGAAACACTGCTCTAATACCATGTTACTTTTCACAAAAGAAGAGGATTATATATATATATATACAAAGGAAGAAAACGAACTAGCGGACGGCTCTACGATACTGAGTGCCCTGTTGGTCTCGAAGGAGTAGGGGCATGATGGACGCCGGAGGCTCCGAATAATAGCGTATCCCTGGTTCGGTACCTACAGCGAGGAGAGTCAGAAAATTCGCACACTGATTGCCTTCCTGGGGCACGTACTGAAGGTGAATCTCCCAATCGCGGTGGAGGATATCCAGAATACCTGCCAACACAGAAAAAGTAAGACGGTCAGGCCGAGAGGAGGAAAGAATGTTAATCACCTCTAAAGAGTCCGTTTCAACGATGACTCGGCGATGTCCTATGACCCAGGCCAACGAGATGCCTGCATGAAGACCCCAGAATTCTGCAGTTAGAGGAGAGTTGCTGGTAATTTGTTGAGTAAAACCGCCGCACCAGTGGCCGGTGCAGTCACGAATCAGGCCCCCGATGCTAGCAAAAGACCGGCCAGGTTGAAAAGCCCCATCAGTGTTGACCTTGACCCGGGTCTCCGGCGGTTTGGACCACCCTATGAGGCTGCCTACCAGTAGGCCCTGGGGCGGAAAGACATCGTGCTCTATGGTCTGGGCTCTGATGACCCACTCAACATAGGCCAAAACAGCTTGGGGCCCTCGAACTAGCCACACAAAATCAGGGTCAAAGAGGTTGTGATTTCGCCAGCGCCAAAGCATCCAGCACGTGACGCCAAAGATAGTAGCCCATGGCCCGGGGGACCCGTGCGGTGGAATCAACAGGTTGGAAGTAACCTAGGCTGTCACTTCAGAATGGAAGAAATCAGGAGCGTCCTGACGCCCGAGGAGTGCTCGCCAGAACAATTGAACGCGCGGGCAATCACGGACGACGTGGAGAGTGGACTCATCCTGGCCACAGTAGGAACACCTGTCGTCGGTAGTGAGGTGACGGGCCACCCGGTCCTGGTTAGTCAGGAGTTTCTGCTTACACATGAGCCAAAGGGACGCACGGATCCGCTGCGGTCCGGCCCACTGCCAGATGACCGGCTACACACGAGCATAGGAGGCCATGGGGGTTCCATCAATAACGTCGTATGCAGATGCGGTGGAGAAATGGCCAGAAGCAGAAGGATCCCAGCGCATGGTATCCATGGCCTCACTATGGGGCTGTATACACATATCCGCTAAGTCGAGACAGACAGAGGAAGGGAGGTATTGTTGAAATAAGTGCCATTTCCACGAGCCATCAACATTGGCCATATCGGCAACTGTCGCAGTCAGGATAGTATCAGGGATAGGAGAAGAGGCCACCTGGGAAAGGGGCCCGCAATCCTTGGCCCAGTCATCCAACCAGAAGGATATGCGGGTCCCATTGCCCAAAGTCCACTTGAGCCCCTATCGGACGTAATGCCAAATAGTTGAAAGCCGCACCAGAAACTCGAGACATTGCGCTGCGGGAGGCGAAGGGGAGGACGGTCTGGGGAGAACCGATACTTAGCCCGAAGCAGACGGACCCAGAAAGTGGAAGGCTAGGTAAGGAGGGCCCAGCCCAGCTTAGTTAATAAGGCATCGTTCATCGACCGAACGCGCTTCAGACCCAATCCACCCGAGTGTTTAGGTCGACATACTGACTCTCAATTGACGGGATGCACTTTGCGCTGCTCACCTGAGGATCCCCAGATAAAATTACGCATGATTTTCTCCAAATCGTCACAGAGGTACCGCGGCAGGCGAACAGTCTACATCGTATAGATGGGAAGAGCCGCCAGAACCGACTGGGTTAAAGTGACTCGGCCTGCAAGAGACAGTTGTCTGGCTTGCCATCCAGTAAGCCGCCGGTGAGCAGCATCCAGTATATGCTGGTAGGTGTGGCGTGTGGCACGCTCATGCAATAACGGAACGCCAAGGTACTTCCCCAGATTAGTCATACTCTGAAAGCCCAAGGTTTGCCGAATACGGTCAGCGGAGCTCGGGGGGATATTCTGGGAGAAATAGATCCTAGTTTTCTCCCGGTTAACGGCTTGCCCCGAGGCCTAACAAAATTTCTCCAAAACCTGACCAATGAGCTCAGCTTGAGGAACTGAAGCTTCGGCAAAAAGGATCAGGTCATCGGCAAAAAAGAGGTAGGATAGCGAGGGCTGCCGGGGATAGAAATAGGGGACGCCAAAGCCCCTGGCCCACAGAGTTGGTGATAAGGTGCCCAAGTCTTTCCAGGCACAAAACAAATAAGTAGGGGGAAAGCGGGTCGCCCTGTCGAAGGCCACGTGAAGGCATAAAAGGCTTCAGGAGCGATCCTTACCAGTTGACCTGCATCGTCACAGTAGTCACACAGTGCATGATGACCCAGACTAGATTCTCCGGGAGGCTAATAGCTTCTAACGGTTGTTGGATGAACTCCCACCTAAGCCGATCATAGGCCTTTTTCAAGTCAACTTTGATGGCAAAGTAACCGGTTCGCCCTTTCTTATGACGCATCAAATATATAACTTCCTGAGCGATAATAATATTATTCGTGATCTGTCTGCCCGGAATAAAACTACATTGGGTCTCCTTGTCGGGACCCGATTTCGGAACCGGACCCCATCGGAAAAAACGGAAAACAAAAGCAGAAACGAAAAGCGGAACAAAAGAACGGAGCAAAAAACAAAGAATGGATTTACAAACGCGAAAGTGGGCCTAAAGCAAAACGAAACACAAAGAACGGAAACAAAAAAGCGTGCGGAAGCCAAAGAAATCGAAGGATCGCAAACAAACTTAAATCACAGTCCGACATCCGTAAACGCGCACTTTAGAAAAATTAGCGTTGCGTTGGAAACTCAAGACACACTCGGCTCGATCTAAACCATTCCAGATCGGTATAAATTTTTTTCATCATTATTCAAACTCATACAAAGCAACTCAATTTCCCCTTTGGAAATTCACCCTTAAACAAAATTACTTTTCATTTCCTATAAACTTACACATGTCACTAAACTCCTTTTAAACAAAAATTGGGCAGCACAACGGCTGTATTTTAAGAAACCCAAAAACCTGCAATGGTTTCAAACACACTTCTATGTCCCATTTGGAAATCATCAACACAATCATTAACAACATCGAACCTCCTGTCCGGAATCCCAGCATAAACAAACACAATTCTATACCTAAAATACTTCAAAAAATTTCAAACATCAGTATCATCGGACCTCCCGTCCGGAACCCAAATCACATTCAATATACAATTTATATGCAAAACCATAATTCACATTTCTATTCCATACACAAATCTATAATTTATTTACAAACTCTAAAAGAAATACTTCACCAAACAAAAGTGGCATTTTCAAGCCATGAATACATCATCGATCATAAACTGAGATACAAAGATACAAAAATCTCCAAAATACACAACATAAGCCTAAGCCCTCATTTTTACAATAATCCAATTTAAACAAAAATACAAACACAAACGTGACGGACGAACGTCTTGTCTTTCTTTCATCCGATCTCCATCATGAATACCTAGAGATGGAGATGAAAGGGAGTGAGCTTTATAGCTCGTGGATAACATGTTTATAAATCGAAAAATAAGCAAAAATTATTTTCTAAAAACTTTTGCCATTTCATAAAAATTTCACAAAAGAATAATTCATCAAATGCTTATTTTTCAAAATCTCTCAATTTATCAAAGAATTCATGAACAATTTAAGAACATGAATGCATCACATTTATTAGAAGAAACAAAAACACATAATACATCAGAAATGGTTTGGGTCGGTCCAAGAAACAGAACGTACTATACAGTCCCGCATAGCGGTATTGTGTAGCCGTGAACAGAACGTACTACACTTTCCCGCATAGCGGTCCAGTGTAGCCGTGAACTTATGGGAGTCTTTAAAAGAAACTCCAATGCCTCTAGCGGGCAGGCGGGCGAAGCCTAGACAAGTGCACTTGACCCTCTTATGGGACTTAACCAAAGCCACATAACAAACAATTCATACTTGAAAATCGGATTACCTGACGGCATATTTCAAAAACTTTATTTTCATGATCATCGTCATATCAAACACATTTACACTCAAAAATTCACAACAACAATCCAATTCACATAACACATTCTCAAACATTCAAGAATGCACAATTATAGCAATTATTAAAACATTCAACCACAATGAATTTAACAATTATTGCAATTTTATCAAATCATTCAAAATCAATGACTGTAACAATTAAAACATTTTATTAAAAAGTCCGAAACAAATTTTAGCAATTTATCCAATCACTCGAAATTATTGAATTTAAAAATTGTGGCAAATTCTTTAAATAATTCAAACATAATGTATACAATTTCTTAACTCATTCAAAACAAAGAATTTGTAATTATTTCATCTTCTTCTTGATTTTTTTCGAAAACTTGAACAATAAATTTTCAAAACATTTCTCATTCTTGATTTTTCGAAAACTTATAATTAGCTTATAATTCAAAATATAAACATGGTACCCACCTCAATTCCATGCTTAGACCTTGTCCAAAGCCTCAATTTCTCCTTCCTCACGCAAATCCCTAAATCAAGACCAAAAAATCCCTAATTTATAACCATCCAAAATTGACCATCAATTGGGCATAATCACTAAAATTAACCTTAGAAAACACAAGCTCCTAACATTCTTAAGCTATTTAAACCAAAAACTCATTAAAAGATCAAAGATCAAAAACCACCCTTACCTTAAATCTTCTTCAAAATTCGGATTTCTTGGCTTGAAAGAAAGCCCTTGAGCATCCTCTTCATTTTTTCTTCTTAAATCAACTTAAACTCCTTCTTAAAATCTAACAAAACCGAAACCTAGCTTCACTTTTCTTCTTTTCCCTTTCTCTCCACCGAACACCACTCTTCTCCTTCTCATTTCTCTCTTCTTTCTTTTCTTTTATTTCTTCCTTTATCAATTTTGGGCTTCTCCTCCCTCTAATACGACAGCCCATTCTTTTTGTCTTTAATGAAAACAAAATGACCAAATTGCCCTTCATTATAAGCCTTTTAACTTAACAACTTAAGTACTCTTCCAATTTTACCCTTATGCACTTCTAACACTTTAATTTCAACACTTTAATTTCTATAACTCCAATAAACTTATGCCATATGATCTTACCCCATTTAACATGTTAATTACTCACATTAACATGTTAATTAAATCCTCAAAATCATAAAATAAATCAAAGTCTTAAAATATCATAAAATTATGCTTAACTTAAGACATTTTTCAAACTATCAAATTGAAGGAATTTGCTAACACTTCCTTCTAAAGAAATGTTCCTCATTGTCTTACGATTCTAACGACACCAAAATCTCTCAATTTGGATCATAAATGAAGAAGTTATGGCCAAAACACTTTCAGACCAAAACTAAACAAAGACTGAATAATACACCTAACTTCACTCCATAAATTGAACATCTTAGGGGCTAAATTGAAATTTACATCCTTGAGATAACTTGTAGCCCTATGTCTCTATTTTATTTTGCAACAAGAATCAATTCAATCGAATCTCCACAGATCAAGAATTTCTCAAAATACTGAACCATACTTAGAAAAATTATCCATCTCACTTTGATTAAATCAAACATCCTCAAATTTAATCTCAAAAATTCATAAATCTCCATGAACAGAAAGAGAAATGTTATAGGAATCCAATGCTTCAAAAATCGGATCAATCGGATATCGGATGGAAAAGTTAGGAGCAAAAGAATGGAAGAAAATTAAAATAAAACATAAAAATTAAGTAGCCGGCTCGCGAGCCGAAGAAAACAGAAGCCGGCTTGCGATCGTGAGCCAAGGAGAACGACTGCTCGCAGTCGCGACAGCTCGCGAGTGCGAGCCTCGGAGGAAAAAGGGCCAGCTAGCGATCGCGAAGCTGAGGCCAAAAGGGTCGGCTTGCGATCGCGACGGCTCGCGATCGCGGGACAACCGACTTGATTTTTTTTCTAAAACCACTGAATTTTCAAAAATTCATAACTTTTCACTCAAAACTCCAAATTTTGCAAATTTGGTATCAATAGAAAGCTCAAAGGAAGCTCTACAACTTCTATGGAGGTCAGAAAAATCAAGTTGGCCTCTAAGGGAGTCAAATTTCAAATCAAAGTTTCTATCCTATACTTGTCATCTCAAAACAGTAACAGAAACTTCCAAAAATCATAACTTCACATTCCATTGTCCAAAAATTCTATACTTTATATCAATGGAAAGATCAAAACAAAATCTTCAACTTTCATGAAGCACTTAAAGGCAAATTCAACCTCTAACTAGGTCAATTTTTCAATCAAAGATTCTGCCAAACTATGTGTCCTCCTACAACATCCAAACTTCCAAATTTCACATCTTCCAATTCTCACATCCACAAATAACATATGATACATCATTTTAAAGCTATTCAATTTCTCTATAACTTTCATGTAGACCACTTAACTCAATTCATAACATATCAGTCCAGAATTTGCCTCAAAACACTGCATACACAATCCTACACTTAAGAGCATTTTTTAAAAACAAAGAAAAATAACCTTAACTTCGGAAGATCATAACTTTCAATTCCGTTATCAAAAAATATCATACTTTATGGCGACAGAAAGCTTTCAACAGAAGCTACAATTTTTATGAAGATCATTTTCTCAAAATC
>JANIPN010000219.1:1381886-1397309 GCA_027478595.1 Erythroxylum anguifugum
TTGCTAGTTGCTAGTTGCTTTGAAAGAAAGTTGTTGAAGAATTGAGTCTTTATGTTCACTTTATAAGATTCTTCATTCTTTTTCCTTTTCTTTTTTCTTTCAGGTTCCTGATTTTGCATACTCTCCAAATCCTCACAGTGAGTACAGAATCAGATCCAAAGATGCTTCTCATCTTGATCTCATTCTCCTTTGGTGCTTGGTCAACTAATCAACCTTTTACTTTACTGTTTCTTTATTAATTCTTTCTTAGATGGAAGTTCTGGTTCAGACAAAAATCATTCAGAACCAGAAAGAAAGATCAAACCAGTTCCACGTAAAGACACTCCAAGCAGACCATCCCAGCAATCAGTTAATGCATCAACTCCTGCTTACAGTATACAGGTGTGAAGTAGTACAACAGCTCCTGAAATATGGGAGATCTTTGACAGAAAAAAGCTTTGGCTTTCTGCATATGTATTACCAAAGTAGGGATTTTAATATCAGTTTCCATCACATTTAAGGCACTTGCCATTTGTGGTTTTCCTTCTGCAGAGACAGAGAGAACAACAGAAAGAAAGTAACTTTGATTCCGAAAGATTGGCCTCAGCTAGAAAAAGGCTTCAACAGAATTACAAAGAAGCCGAAAATGGTTCGACTTATATGCTTCAACTGTCTTATTGATTAACTGGTTTAGGTACAAATATTGGCACATTGGACTAAATGATTGTGTGTTTTTCTGTGTTTTCTGTTTCTTGCTCCCTTAAGCCAAAAGACAAAGAACCATTCAAGTCATGGACATTCATGAGCTACCAAAACCCAAGAACTCCTTCTTTCCAAGAAACAAGGGCAGCGGTGGCAGCGGCGGCGGTTCTCAGGGAAGGCACTGGTGATTATTTTTCTTTTTTGTTTTGACACAGCAATCCCATAATTTGTGTCATTGATGAGACTCAGCAAAGGCTTGAGTCCTTCATTTTACCCTTTGGTATTGCTTTTCCATTAGCAGGAGAAAAACAATCTCATCTCTAACATTTCTCATGATTATAAAATACTAAAAGGAAATCTTAGGTAACTCTTTGGAACTGTGTATAATATATATATATATATATCATATGACATTAGATAATTTAGAGGTAGTGTGTGAGTTGGATGAAGATGGTAGCACCAAACCACACAATATTAAATAGTGAATGGATATGGTGGTGATAGGTCAAATGGGGTCTTTGATTATCTTGTGGTTGGGAGGAAAGGAGTTGGGCAGTTTGGTTATAAAGCTACTTCCACATTTACTATTATTCATTTCCCTACCTTATTTTCAACTTTAAGTTTGTTAGAGTAGTGTTAGCAATTGGTCGGGTCGAGTTCCGGTTTCTTAAAGCTCAAGTTCAAGTCCGAAAAAGTTAGTTGGAGCCTGAGATCAGATCGAGCCCGGTCGGAGTTAATGTTCAAGGTCGAATTTGGTCAAATCTGATTTGGCCAGTTGACTTCAAAGCTCCAAGTTATGTATTTTCTTTGGATGGATGGAAATGGAAAGGATGAGAGTATGGTGCCTTGAATTGAATAAGAGAAGAATCATAAAAATTCCTGAAATAGAAAGTAAGGCAGAGTCAGTAGTAACAACTAACAAGCCATGAAGGATTGGTGTCAATCCAAGTGGTGAAGATGAATATTTATGAAATTGCTAAATAATAAAAATTATTTAAAAATTTAAAATTTTCATTTGTATTTTTAAAATAACCTTTTACAAATCACTTCAATTTTGAATAAAATTTTTATTTGCATATGCATAATATTTTTTGTTAAACTCTATAAAGGCCATTTAAATTGAACTTATAACTTAATTTTAAATTTACAGAAAATATATAATTTGTAATTATTAGTAGGCACCCACTTCACTATTGAAAAAACAATTTTTTATTTTAAGCGACTTAATATGATGTGTCATTCTAATCAATTTGAATGTAATCGGTCAATTTTACGTTTGACCTATTTTGTTAACCATTTATGGAATATAATTAGATGAAAATCCAAAAGCAAAGGAAGTGAATTAGACATAGTCAAAGATAAGCTAAAGATGTTATTTAATAGTACTTGGCTTATATGTTATTACAATTCTAAATACAAGCGCTACTTAGATTCATTAATTATGATCTTGTGATACACAATACCCATTAAAAATTTTGAAACAATAATATGATACCTAAAGATTAAATAAATAAGAGAGGATATGCGATATATTTAATTACGCATTACAAACTGATTAAAAAATCAAATTGACTCGACCGTTATAGTTACGGCCGCCGTTCACAGGGGGCTTCGGTCGTCGGATCCCCTGTCATCAGGTCACCAACTTCCTTGACCTTTCGGCACTGGGCAAGCGTCAGCCCCCATACATGGTCTTACGGCTTTGCGGAGACCTGTGTTTTTGGTAAACAGTCGCCCGGGCTTGGTCACTGCGACCCCCTTTGTGAGGAGGCACCCCTTCTCCCGAAGTTACGGTGTTATTTTGCCGAGTTCCTTAGAGAGAGTTGTATCGCACCCCTAGGTATTCTCTACCTACCCACCTGTGTTGGTTTCAGGTATAGGTACCCTTTTGTTGAAGGTCGTTCGAGCTTTTCTTGGGAGTTTGGCATGTGTTACTTCAGCGCCGTAGCGCCTGGTACTCGAACATTGGCTCGAGGCATTTTCTCTACCCCTTCTTATCCTGAAAAAGCAGGGACACCGTGTGTCCTTGAACCGATAACCATTTTCAGCTAACCTAGCCTCCTTCGTCCCTCAGGACCAACAAGGGGTAGTACAAGAATATTCACCTGTTGTCGGTTCAGCAGTAAAAATTTTGCATTGGTCAATTTTTTATTTTTTTCATTCGACTTACTTTAATAACTTTTGTTGTTAAAAATCGATCGATTTATTAATTAATCGATCAATTTTTGTAAATTAGTCGATTTTTATAAATAAGAACAAATCATTTAATTTTCATTTAATAATTTTTTAAAATTGAATTTCAACTCCTTCAATAGATGAGGACATTTCTTTCTTCAATTCTACTTCAAAAATTTCAATTTTTAACCAATTTTATGACAGTATAATACCGATTAAATATTTTATCTCGTTGATATAATTTCTAGTTTGATTTTTAAAATATTTTAAAAATCATAATATTTGACTTGATCAAATGAAAATCAATATGAGGAATCAAATGCTACGAAGAGTTTTGGATTGAAAATAATCCAAAAATTACGTTCGTACTTTCATGCTCGGATTATTCCAAATTGACAAGGTCGTCTAGCATATAGTTTCATCAACCGGCATATATGGTTCTTTGCTTTAACTTGCATGCTTGTTGACAAGTTCTTCTCTACCATTTTCGTACACAATCTTCCTCCAGATTGCACACGACAAATCCAAATCTTACGATTCCAATCTTTAAATCTCTCTATATATACTCAAGTACTTCTTCAAAGTCTTTCTTCATCACATTCACGAAGAGATTCTCAGTTTCTTCATTACACCACCACCACCAAGATGGTTACTATTGTTCCCTTGAGAGCTCTCTTATTCGTTTCTCTTCACTTGGTATTAATGTACCAATTCATCATTTCATCGGTAGCCATCGATCCCACCAAAGGGTTCACTGCTCTTCCCTTAACAAAGTCCAATTTCGACATCCAAAGACCTTATGATGTGCCCGAAAATCAAAGATACAGCTTCAAAAATGGCGTCCACAAGCTCTGGGTTTACTCCAATGACAAGCCTCACTCCCCTACTAGCAACACGAAACCTCGAACCGAGATTCGAATTCAAGTAAGGCCAACACACAACATATATGTGAGATTGAATGAAACTTAAATTTTGATAAAGATCAAAATATGTGATATATTATTAATAGATCAATGTTACCAATAATTTGATAATGATATAGGGCTATGATTACAATTCTGGTGTGTGGCAATTCGAAGCATACGGTTTCGTCCCATCGGGAACCTCAGGAGTGTCTATCATGCAAGTGTTCGGAGCACAAGCTCATGCCACAACCCTAATGCTCAGAGTCTACAAGGGCACACTCTCCTACTACAGAGCTCCGGTCATCATCCCTCACGTCTACGACAAATGGTTCAGGCTCAACGTGATCCACGACGTGGAAGGCAACACCGTGAAGGTGTTCGTCGACGGGAAGCTGGTGCGTCAGTTCCCAGGAAGAGGAGGCAAGTCTCATTACTTCAAGTGTGGAGTCTATGCACAAGATGATAGTTCTCGTTACATGGAGTCTCGTTGGAAGAAGATTAGGGTTTTTAAGAAAACTTGAAAAGAAGAGAGTTTGATGTTTTTGGTTAACGTTGAAGGGAAGGATTACTGATCAATAAATAAGAACCCCATGTGTTTAGGTGTCACGTCTCCTATATCACAAGATGTCATTGTCCATTATCTATTAAAAAGGAAGGAGACAATGATTGCTAGAGTGAACAAATAGACAAAGAAACAAAGAGAAAATGCAGCCAAATTGATGACAACAAAGGATAAGAAAACAAATGGAGAGACATATGAGATGTAATTAAAAGTAGAAGCATGAATATTTCAGTAACTTAAAATAAATCTATATATAGTGTATAACCTTTTTTTTGGTAGGTTTAAGATTGAATTTTTATAAAACTATTTCTTCCATTAATCAAAAAAATCTCATATAACTAAGTTGATAAAAATGTATACATTTTATATTTTCATATTCTACTTGATTCAATTAAATTTAATAAATAATGTTTATTGAATTTAAGATCTTTAATTAAAAATTAAATTTTGATTAAATTTTGAGTCTGACTAAAAATTTCATTATGACAATAACAACAATACCTAGAAAGAGTGTCGCTGAATATAAGGTTTAGAAAGGTCTAATAGTATGCAGTTTTACTTTTACTTTGTATAAACACTATTTTTAATAGACTCGTATGCAATACAAAATAATGATAATAAAAATACGTAATGCAATACTTAATTCATAACGATTAACAATAAAAGATAAAATAAGAAAATAAATACTCAAGGGGTGTTTCGTTGACGAGTTTAAGAAGGGATTAATGAGTAAGAAATAAAAAGTGAGTGGTTGGTTGCTGATTATCAATATAGGGGCAATAGTTTAATATCCCACTTTTAGGGAATACTCCATACCCTTCATTTAGTAGAAAAATGAAACTCATTCCTTAATAGTAGCTTTTTTTTAAATATTGTAATTAATTAATTACAATATAATTAATCAATTTATTAAAATATAATAAATTTTATTTCTGAATTTTTTACAAATCAACCGCTATCAATAGTAACAGTAATCATTACTTACTTTTAACCGACCTTCATAATTATAATGATAATATTAATTTCCATTCATTACTATATTCATTCTATTTCTATTATCATTACCTCATGCGAACCAACCGCTCTCTTGTAATATTTTTAAAAAAAAAGCCAAGTATGAAGAAGAAATTAAATCAATTCTTACAATAAAATAACTAGACTAAGGGTAATCATAAAACCAAAAAACTTAAGAAGACATCACTATGTAAGATGGCAACGAAAAACCACCTTTCATAGGGCTAATCAACTCACGTAACCAATTTAACCTATCATGGCTTGATAGTGCACAACAAATCTCAACCACGCATCACACGCATCATGAAAAAATCACCAATGATCCCACACACAATCACCGTATATAACACAAACTCCACCTGAAAATCCCGCCAAAAAAAGCAACTCAAAACCGCCAACCCTCACGATGGAAACCTCCGGCTTGAAATCAACGGCTATGATTCTCCGACTACTCCTGACCCTCTTTCTCCTCCCAAAGACCTCCGCCAAACTCACCGATCAAGAGCTAGACGCTGCGGTGATCGCTCTCCGCTCCCATGGCTACACTCTCTTCCCAAACGCCATGGCGACGACGGACCTCCGCCTTCACCTCCTCACCTCCAACTCCACCTTCACGCTCTTTGCTCCGCCCGACCCCTACGTATTCTCTCTGGACCTCTCCTCCTCCGCCATCCACTACACTCGTTCGCTCTTCCTCCACGTTTCGCCCTCCTTCCTCTCCACGTCAGTCCTCCGGGGCGGTGTTCCCTACATCGACACTCTGCTCCCTAACCACCGTCACTTGATCGCCAACTCTTTTGTTTTCCTCAACGGAACCGTTCGGGAGTCTGTTTTGGTTGACAACGTTAGGGTTTCGGTTCCTGATCTTTTCCTTGGATCATCAATCGCGGTTCATGGATTAGAAGGGATTCTTCCTGCTGGATTCGAATCTGGTTTCGATGATTACACTGAGGAGTATCACTCTGGATATGCGCCGACGAATTCGCCATCATCAACGATTGTTTCTCGTGCTCCGATGTATCCCCCGTCAACATCGCCAATATCTCCGGCGACTATTCCGTCGATGTCCGAGATGAGAACGAATTGGCGAGGGTTTCATGGTGGTCGCGGTGGTGGTATCGGGCCATTCAAATTCGCCAAAATTGATCATCGTTTGGGCCTGTGATTGGTAAGTGAGCTAAGCAAGTACGTAGTTAAACTTTCCGTTTGGATGCAAAAAAGAAATTTTTTTGAAGTTTTTGTTTGCTTAATTGGTCTCTTCCTTCTTGGAAATGTATGTAGATAAATCTCTGCTAGTACTTAGCATGTATCCATAATTCTTCTTGCAGCTTTCTTCTACACTTTGATTCTTGAATTTAAACAAAAAACACATTGAACTCCATTGAAAACCTTTTGGATTCTTCCCATACATAATCATCACTATAGATTTGCACTTAGAAAACATAAGCAAGCAACCCCACAACTCTTATTCAACACAAATTTAGACTGAATCCTCTTAAAAGAGAATCTTTGTCGTGAAATGGGTACACCAGTTCATTATTGATTCAATTCAAAGTCAGTCCGGGTGAGTCTGATGGGAGAGGCAGTGGGAGGCAGGAGTGGAGGAGGGGTTGCAGAAGATTCAGCATCACAATAACCTCTCAGAATGCTACCTTCCTGAGCTGTGAAACCTAAGGAACTCAGCATTGAAGGCCAGCAATTGCGCGTGATAGTTTCAATTGCACTACAACAGTTGGGTCCAATACTAGATTGCCCATCGAGAAAGAAAAGTATGATATCATTAGAGCATGATTTTAGGTCTAGTAGAGCATTCCAACATTCCACAAGCCCTCCGCTAGCTTCGAACATGGCTGCTAGGTTTTGAACATCCCCTGGTTTTATGTGAACCATGTCCCTAGTTGCTGTTGCAGTAGAAGCTATGATTGCCACCAAGAACAGGAACACTCTTTTGAATGCCATGATCAAGAAAGCTTTAATTCCTCTTTGTTTGTGGGTATGAATACGAATACTCTGTTTTTATAGAGAAATGAAACAGAGTATTCAATGAAGATCAGATCAGAAAGATTAGAGGTCTTGATCCTGTAATTAACTGATAAAGAATACGAAGAGGTTGTAGGTGGCTGAAGGTTACCTGAAGTGGTGGGAAGCTGAAGCAATTTGAAGTTGAACCCCTTAGCCTGCTTATATTTAAGACTAGTTAAACCCTTGGGTGGGCCGAATCAAAAGGAAAATGGATCCAAATTGGCCCATCTGAAGTCCTCTTTCAACTTCTTGTAAACTTATACCATATAAGAAACGAAAATTGTTTTACGTATTTTAATAAATTATTTAGCAATTTAATAATTCAAAATTAAATAATGAGTTTGGTCCTTCGGCTTGTGAATTTTGTGTTTGGTTTTGGCAATTTGTGAAACAGTAGGACCAGTGCTCACGGATGGATATACAATTTGTAGTTCACATTCTCTAGCCATGTTAATGCCAACTACCCTTTCCAGCCCCACTAAATTATGCTCGACACGACAAGCCCTATATGTGTTATGGTCCCTTATGTGCGCCACTTCAATGCTTGCTGGGCCATTAAAAAAGCTTATTCTAACGATTATTATTATTTTAATACACAGTTGCGTACTCTTGTATTATATAATCCATTATATAAATTTTAGATCATCAACATTGACTATACATATTACAGATGCGCATTAACAACTTAACCGAAAGTCAAAAGATGCGAATTGGTGAATTTCCAAGTTGTAACGGTCGACTAACAGTACCCAATCATATTTTATTATTAGTATAAATAAAACCTCCTCCACGTATGATATTGAAATTTTTTTTTTAAATGATAGGCGTTTATCAAATAAATTTAATATAAATTATTTTATCCATTTCTAATAGCTAATTAAAAAATAACAAAGAATGTTAGAGTGCAATTTGTATTTTTTAAAATGTTTTTACCTTAATTTTAATCTGTCGACTTATTAAATATATGTTTAAATTAAAATAAGAAAAAATTACTCCTAGTCCACGTAGTACAACCTGCCTACCCTCGTTCCCAGGGTAGGAAAATACCAAAACCTACACAGTTTGCTTTTATGCTTGACATCTAAGTTCCAGCAAGAGAAGTCCAGATATAAGACTTGTTGCTCATTTTCATAATATATATATATATAATATGTGTTTATAATAATTCTTTAATTCACATATTCAAAATGTATACTTTATAAATTACTATGTGTATTTTAATAATAATGATATTAAATTTGACAACAGACTTTTATTTTAATTTAAAAGTTAATAAAATTTGAGTTTAGTTGAAATCCGAAATATGTAACTTAGGTAGACTCTCTTTGTCACCGTCAGCCTACAAAGAAACCCAAAAGAAAACCATAAACCGGAAACTACGAAACTAACCGCAAATAACGCTGGAAAAACAAACTATCTAGAAAAGAAATTTTGAACACTATTATTACCGAAATACAGCTATTATTTAATTTTAATTTTTTAGTTTGATTTACTTTAAAGTTTATTAATTAATTAATCAAATTTGTAAAACTATTTGATTTTTATAAACTAAAATAAATCAAATATTTTTATTTAATATTATCTCTTTTCAATTAAACTTTATATCCTTTAATCGCATTTCGAAACTTTTAGTTTTAATTTAATATTTAACTATTTTTATACCAGTCTAATATTGGTTGAACATTTTAAACTTTAAACTTTAAACTTCTTGTCTTACCGATTTAACTTCTAGTATAAGCAGTGACGTAGATAAAGATGATAATTAAATCAATACCTGACCTTGCCCGATTTAAAGTCAACAGGTCTGACCCGATCTTATCAAGCTTAAGAAATGCTATTATCCCTAAAATACAATTTTAAGGAGTGACATAGATTAGAGAAGGTTGTTAAGCTAAGGTTCGACGCTATTCGGATCAAAATTAGCAAATATGACTCGGTGTCACCATAATTTAGATAAGGTTGGAGTTTTTTTTTTTTAAAGTTTTGGACCAACTTCGAGCTCAAACTCGATCGAATTTTAAGTCTAACTCATTGTCAACCCTAACAGAGAGGTACTAGTCACCGGTTTTTAGGTGAGCGGCGGCAACTAGGCCAACAGAGATGAGAGACACACGTGTGAATTCGAGCAAGTCGTAAGCAATGTCCCTATTAAAATATTAAATAATAAAATGTTATATTTTGTGTGTATTATTGAAATTTGGATATTGAATTTGACTGAAATTTAAAACTCGAATCCAAATCTTTTTCGAACTTTAAAATTAAAAAAAAGTTCAAACTCAAACCTTTTTACCGTCATTTATCGATATCACCATATGTTATGCACATCAAAAATAGACTTTTTATTAGTTAAGTATAAAATTGTATATTATTGAAATTTTCTAAACCTCGCGATTTTTACTAAGTTGTTGTATTACATGTTATGTAGACCCAAATAATATAAGATTTGTGACATCAACATAATTGAATGTTTAATGTTAGATTATAACACCATAACAACCAATTAAACACAATGATTATCAAAATCTCCAAGAGTCAAAGTATCATCACTGGATTACATATAGCCGATGTCGACATGAAGTTTAGGTTGTGAAGTTGCTTTCAAGTAATCAAAACTTTTTCGTCGTTTCAAGATACAAATCTTCCTCCAATAAATGACCAAACCCCAAACCAAACCAAACCTCCTTCTCTTCTCTTTCCCCTGAATTGCTGTACATGAGCTGGTTTCAACAATAACAAACAGCAAATGATTTATCTTTATGTATAAACTTTTAAAAAAATATAAAAAATTAGGGTTTATACATAACGATAAACCCTAATTTTAGTATGTCTATCTAGATATAAATTTTTTGAGTCCAGATCCTCTGATTAATATTATAATGTCTTATTCTATCTCGTGAATTTCAGTCATTTATTTATGGGAGTCCCGCATGAATCCCGCATAAATGAACGCGAAATTCACATAAATAAATAGCTAAGATTTGTTGAATAGAATAAAACACCATAATATTAACCAAAAGATCCCATCCCACACTTTTTAGGTGCGGGTCTCTGGAAATTGTGAACAATTCAATGTTGGGAACTTTTGACCGTCTTATTTTAGTTCAAAAGGAGATGTGTTTCTATAGTACATAACACTTTCTTTCCTTTTCTTTTGTGTTTTTTGGATTCCAGAGTACTTTCTTTGTGTCGGTGGACATTTGCTTTTATCGAGCTCATACCTTCATATTCCATGTGATAACCATGTTTGTTATGCTATTTATAGAAATTTTTTCATGCACAAATTTTAAATTATATTAAAAGTTTGGAGTTATGAATAATACAATATGATAAATGCATTTAGGATAATAAAAAATTTGTATTTAATCACAATATAATATAATGATTATACTTATAATTCGTGATTTATTTAAGAAGAATAATTGATTAATTATCGAAAAAAAATATAAGTTCATATGTAATTTAAATATCTAAGGTCATTTTTATCCTAATTTTAAACTACAAATTAGGAATTATATTAATAGTTGCAAATGATATAAGATAATAAATGCAATTATGATTTTTTTTGGAGAAACGGTTACTATTCTTTGGATGCGTATTGGGTAAATTTCTAGATTGACACAATAGTCTGCAAATTATACCAACTAAGTATTTTGTACTAGGCAAGTCTTATACGACATATTTGATCAAGAGAATGTAAATAAGGGGATTCGAACATAAGACCTTTTAGCCCAATGTTCTCTACTCCACCAACTCGGCAATTATGATAATAATATATATGACTTTAATCATGATATAATACATTAATTATAGTTATAATCTATAATCTATTTGAGATGTGTGACTGATTAACTATTGCATATATTTAGAAATTATAATTTATACATAATTTAGATATTTGAGTGATTTTTTATAAAAATTATAAATTAGTTAGAATTAGTTATGTCTAACAGACGCGAATTAAATGATACGATTTTGAATAATTAATTTTTTAAAAATTAATCCGAACCCTACCCAGCCAATTATTTGGGTGAAGCCTCTTTTGTTCTGAAGTACAAGATTGGCTTTAGTGATCAGAGCATTGCATCACTCGAGTCGACAACATCTTCCTAAAACATGATACTTACACGCGAGTATGTATACCTGTTGTTCTACTCGCTACTCAACCAATCATCAAACCTTTTCCTTGCTACCGACACTTTCAGCTCTTTCTCTCTCTTGTTTTCCTTGAGGAGAGAGTCTGTGGTTCACAGTTCACTTTCCACCAAATCAGTCCCTATCTCCAGCTGTCCCAAAGTCTACACTAACATGCGTATTTATTATTATTAAAAACCCATATTTAATTAATTTATAAAAAATAATAACAATATCCACTCAACTTTATTCTTAATTAATAAGATAATTCACAAAATTTTTAAAAATGTCAAAAATTAAATTAAATTAACATTTTAATTTTCATATTTTATTTTTTACAAAGTTTGGTTCTTCTCTTTGGTTTTAATTATTACATATTTGTTCTTAATTAATAAGATAATTCACAAATTTTTTTAAAAATGTCAAAAATTAAAAATTAAAATAAATTAAATTTACATTTACATTTACATTTTAATTTGAATTTTCATATTTTATTTTTTTACAAAGTTTTTTAATTATTACATATTTGTTCTTGGTTTAAACCTCAATCAAAAATCACATGCTTTTGACCACATGCCATGTTCTTACGGGGTAAAGGGTGAAACCTTCCATGATTGTGTACTATATATACTTTTAGGTACAAATTTGCTTTTTAACAACTTTTTTTATCTCAAGGGATTGAGGGTTGTTGTTTTCATTTTGTATTTAGTAAAAAAAATACTAAATAAATTGTTAATTACGTCGTTTAAATAAAAATATATAATTAATTAGTAATAAAATTTGTGACAGCTGGGATTTTACCTGTAGGTGGGAACTAGTTGAGCCCTTGAAGAGGAGTGCCCGCTTGGCCCGCCTACGAGGTTTCCTCGGATAAAAAAAATAAAAATTGTGAAAAATTGTAGTTTAATTAAGTTTGTTTATCTCTTATATATCTATCAATTTAAGAGGTCTTAAATTTAGGTAGTAATTCCAACTTTAATAATCTTAAAATTTAATAATTTGTAGATGTCAATTAAATTTAAAAAATTATTAAATTTTAAATAATTTATTTAAAATATGTAACTTATGAATTAACTATGCCAATGCTAACTACTTCTAGCCAATTGTAAGTATTTGATTAGTTTGTGAGTCTTGCCATTAAAATCGGGACCATTCACATGCAAAAGTATACATTTCCTTCTAAAGTCAAGTCGTGGGTAAATAAATAAAGTAAAAAATAGAAATAAAAAGGTTTTTTATTTATAAAATATCTATTAGTCACTAACACGTGTGTGATTTTAACTAATCATCATGATTATGCCCAAATCTCTACATGCAAAATGTTGCGTTTTGGTTAGGCCTAAAAGTGTTCAAATGGATTATTTATTTATTTAATGTAATTGGTAATCATTAAAGTGACAGAAAATTAATATCCAAAAGTGAAAATTATGTCATGTGAAAGTGAAAGCGAAGTCTCCAAAAAGAATAAGTATTTGGTGTGTATATGATTACGTCCACCGACACTTTGATGACCATGTGGCATGAAAGGACAAGACCAATAAAACATTATACTAAAAATAAAAGGTAATGGAGTAATAAGATACTATTTTATAATATTTTGTTTAATTTAAAAATTGTAAATAATTGCATAATCAATTTTTTATACAAATAAAAAAATATTTTTTAAAAAAGGGACAAGAGAGTCTTGTATTTTTTAATATATTATAAAGTTTTAAAAGGTATAAATTATTACTAATTTATAATATATGAAAATGTAGGGAGGTAAAGCATCAATTTCATATAGTTGGGTTCAACTTGGATAATTGATAATTGCATTGATGAGTTGTATAGGTCCTCTAGGAGGCATTATTATAATAAAGTTGTCTAGGTCACCACCAAACATTATATATTATGTGTTAAAGAAGAATGGACCATTGAGAAGGAAATGGAGAAAGCGTCCAAACTTAGGTGTACACAAATGATTTATGTTCTTATCACTTTTGACTATTTGATGTCTCCCATCTTTTTTTTCAATATAAATTTTCATTACAAATAAAAATTTTGATATAATTTAACTCATTTTAAAATATTATTAAATTATTTTAACAAAATTATATGCAATTATATTGCTAAATTTACAATGAGTCTACAAGCTTACACGAGAAGAAAAGTTAGACTATACATAAATTTAAGTGAGTTTACGTCCTAAAACTAATTGACAATAAGTGGAGCAACCTAGTAGACTTATATGTTGATCTTCTTTCTCCTGTATGTTAGTGTTATCAACAAATATTAAAGTACTTTTAAGTAATTTAATATAATTAAATTATTTGAAAAATTATAAAAAATTTCTCCTAGCACTTATTAAAAAATAAAAATTATTGACACTTTTTATTTTTTGTAATTAGTTAGGGAATTGTTGTTATTTGGAGCATTTTGTAATCCCTCCCAAGTTTGGTAAATCTTGAGAATATTGGACACGCTTTAAATGTTACCTAAAACCTAGACGTGACAATTTTAATTTTTTGCAAAAATCCAAAATGCGACCGACAGGCTTTGATGGGTTAAATAATAATAATAAAAATAATAAAAAGAGTTATTCAATATATTATCAAAAACAGTAGAAAAAAAGAAGAGTCCGTACAATTATTAAATAAACATGTTTTTGAAAGGCTCAGCCAAAAACGCTCTCACAGTAAAAACAGTCACATTTTTCCTTCAGTCTCACGATATTTTTGGCTCTTCAATTTATTAATAATAATAATAATTTATTACTGTTTTTGTTATTTAAAAAATTAGATATGTTTCTGTTCAAGCCCTTAGAATCTCTCAAATTACCAAATTTCACCCTTTCTTATAATAATTTCGTATTAATTAATAAGTTAAAGAAAAGTTAATATTTTCAAATATCTATAACTAAAATAATATAGAATATTTTGAAAAATAAATTATATAATTATTAAATTTTCGCATTTGGTATGTATTTTTGATATAAAAACAATTTGTTGATACATTCACTTAACATTTTTAATAAAAATAAATTGCAATGAAAAAGTAATTAAATTTCCACACTTTCATCTATTTTATATGTAATATTCCTATTAAATAGTAAATTAAAGAAAGATTCTTGCTTTCGAATATTAATAATTAAAGAATCTAGATATTTTTTTAAATTGAAGTTTAATAATATATATAATTTCTACTATACACCCACTACTAGTACTATTTACTATTTAGTGCTCAATTATCTTATTCTATGCCTCTTCAATCCCAAATTAAATAAATTGAAAATTGCAAAACACACCCTAAATTTTTTAGAAATTAAATAGCATTTATTAGTAGGTAGTAAGTAGTAGACCCCAAATATCTCTCTGTGTTTGTCTATTTTTTAAATAATTATTTCAATTTTAGGGTTTTTTTAAAAATAGTTTTGGGGAAAAAAAGGAAGAGATTTGGTTCTTACACACTTTTGTTATTACAATTACTAGACATTGAAGACATTTATACACACTGGCTCTTGCATCTTCTGATCTATCTGTCTCCTTCTTCTCTCTTAAAACTTTCTCTCTCTAAAAAGGGTGCTCAGTGTCAATATCAATAAACACACCCCCCATCTTCTTCACTTCTTAAGATTTGAAGAGGAGTGAAGAGGGAAAATTTCATTGAAAGAAGCTGCACCCATCAAAAGAAAGCTACGGCTGTGTTTTGGCGCATCTTTTTAAAGTTTGGTTTTTGTTTATGTTGGGAAAGACTGTGTTTTTAAGTGGGTTTTGGTACTGGGATGCGTAATTGGACTGTTTTGACCCGTTGGAGGACTCGGTTCTGAGTTGGGTTCTCGTTGATTTGGTTTCTGATTCGGTGGAACTGAGCAAACCCGGTCATGAATACCGGTGGTCGGCTTATTGCTGGGTCTCACAACAGGAATGAGTTTGTGCTCATTAATGCTGATGAGAA
>JANIPN010000219.1:1405774-1418389 GCA_027478595.1 Erythroxylum anguifugum
TTTGGCGAAAAGGGGTTTGGGGATCATGGCCAAGGGTTAGGGTTTTGGGGTTCCGGAGAGTCACTTCATGGCTGAGAGAGACAGAAAAAGAGGGAAGCTTCCATTTTTCGAGAACGAGAGAGGGACAGAGAACACAATGCTTCGCAGAGGAGTGTAAAACCCTGCCCTTAAACCCTAGAGCACATGCACTCCACGCGAATTTGTTCGATGTTGGGCTAATGGTTACAATAGCCTCAGTTTCCAAACAAATAGCTCAAATACTGACAAAGTCATTAAATTTTAATTTCATTGTTTGTCTTTTTATTTTTCTTTAATTTTTCTCTCTTTTTTTAAGAATGAAATAAGAAAAAAAATCATAAATTTTAATTTTTTAATTTTTATTACATTTTTAACTAAAATTAGTTTAAATAAATGTAAATTAATCATTAAAAATAATTATATAAATGAATCTAAATTAAATTTTATATCAGACATTTATAACCTAAATTTAATTTATTAAACATTTATATATTTAAAACTTCAACTGAACTTAAATTCTTTTTTATTAGACATGAGAATTTGCTTATTCTGCAGTGTACTAAAGTAATAATTGAAATTAAAAAAAAACAGTGATTTTGCTTTTTGTTGAAATAACTATCCTAATCTTATCTTTATGCGAGGCAAAGCTACTAAACTAATACATTATCAATGGGCCATGGACTGCTTCAGAGGTCAAAACTAGCATTGTAAACGACTGAAGGTCTCTTGAAAAGTTGAGTGCTGTTTTATATAAGCCTAAGTTTAGGGTCCTGCAACTGCATGCGATGTGTGGTAGTAGTTCATAAGGTTACAAATTACTCCGTAACTCAGCTTTCTCACAAAAGGCTTTGTATTCCTAAATTATCATCTTCGTAGATGAATAATGATTCACTCTCAAAACTTTTCTCAGAAGTTAAAGCATCAAACCTGTTTCTTCTCACATAAGGCTTTGTATTGCTAAATTGATTATCATCTTCGTAGATGAATAATGATTCACTCTCAAACTTTTCTCAGAAGTTAAGGATCAAACCTGTTTCTTCTCACATAAGGTTATCGTTATATCCCTACATTGATCATCATTTTCTTAGATGAATAATGATTCACTATCAAACTTTTCTCAGAAGTCGAAGGATCGAACATGCTTCTTCCCGCAAAAGGCTATCTTTATATTCCTAAATCAATATACCAATTTCTTAGATGAATAATGATTCATTATCAAACTTTTCAAAGAGCATATGTTAAATTATTATTGATTGATGTACTCCTTTCTAATTTTCCTCCGTTCCAATATTTATAATTCATGAACATTTAGGATAAAATCATTGCTTATCATATCGAAACATGTTTGAATTATGAACCATTCTCAACCCAAATGCGTTTTACACATCAAGAGAGCAATAAGAAGCCCAGAAAAGTTGTTTTCCAACGTAAGAATGTTCAACCCAAAATAAAGCGTAAACACCATTGACACCAAGGAGTCAAATTGCGCGTATCGCTCAAGCTCAACTTCTGAATTTAGCTTCATATTCTTGTGGTTGCTGTACATTAAGACAGAAAGATTCAGTCGGGGGAAGAAATAATCCCCAATTGAAAACTTGGGTTTGGTATGTCATTACTAGGTTCAAAATGTCACAGGAAGCTGCCGACTGTGGAAGGAAATGAAGAAAAAGGTCCATTTTATTCTGACCATGTATATTTTAATGAACTCCAGAACGTATCCGTGTAAACTTGTTATAATTTGTAAACCTTTTTCTAGAAACGCAAGAAAGGGTCTAAATGTTGAAGTAACGTACCATGAAAATTGCTGATATAGACCTGCCTGCAAACCATCTCATATGCATCGCACGTTGAGCTCTAGCAGCTGCCTCTGCACTTTCATATCGAAGATACACATGACCAGCACTATTCCTATAAGGCGGAAGGAAGAGCAAAAATAAGCAAGTCCCATGTTTAAAATCAATCAACATAAAGGTCACCATATAATGAAAAGAACCACATAAGGTAAAGGAATAACACTAAGGTCAACGACAATAATCACTTGTGCTAAAAGCTTTTGCTGCCCTATTTGTCATCACAAGACACCACTTTTGACTTACTATTTGCAAACACAGACCCCTCAAATGAAAAGCTAAAAGCTGAAATATACCAATCCGAATTTCAGAGCACTTTGCCTTGTAACAATGGGCTGCCCTTAAAAAATATTATGAGAATTTTAAACTAGGGGCCAATATTATAGTATGAATAATCATGTACAAGCATCATGGAGTATTATGACAAGCAACTAATCGCAAGCTCACAAATGGGCACTGATTTTCACATTCCCCGCAATCATCCAACAAAGACTTTAAACAAGGAAACAGTAAAAGAAAATATATTGAAAATAATCTATCATTTTTTATATGAACCAGACAAGGAATTCTGGCATAAAATGCTTTCATAATCCAAACATAAATAGCATCTAAAAAATAGATCAAACATATAACTTCATCCAGACACTTACTTGTCCACAAAAATATGTTTAACCCGACCATACTTGGAGCATTCTTCTGCCACATCTTCTTTTATGTCCAAATCAAAATCTGGCTCCGTCTGCAATATTTACATCATAATTAGTACCCATGGTGATGTGGTGGTGGTAAGCACACAAAAGCAGAAACCTCAGTAGCTGGATCAAACATATTCTTCAGCAGTAAGCATTCCCCGGGTTCACCAATAGCTTCATAAGCTGGGGCAGGAAAAACTTGCCCTGAAAGTGTAGCTGTCCCTATGGTGGCTTGCCCTGGGATAGGTAAGTTAATGGCTTGTTGAGTTGGAGCTGACTCATTAAGTACAGGGACTCCAAGAGAGCCTGCAATACTGAGGAAAGAAAGATATATATACCTTATGAACTAATAATCCAATTGAAAAAAGACAAGTTGCCTGGTATCACAAACCAACCTGGTGGCAATACCAGTACGATCCAGCTTCCACATAAGCCATGCTCTTGATTGGGCATTCAAAGCCTGCATAGTAAAACAGTAAAGGCTTCATTGGAAATCCACCCAACATTTTCAGCATGCAGCATAAACGTTGGCTTCCAAATATACATAGCACGATTTATCAATTTATCTAAAAAAATTGTTTAAACTTTTCTACATAAAATTTCCAGCCCAGACTAACTATTTATATCCAAGTAGGGATAAGTGCCTCATTTAATGTTTGATAAAACTGCTAAAAGATCATGGAACTAATAATTCATAGAAGATTACCAAAATGTTTTACAACACAAAGAAATGGTCAATAGATGTAGATCAAACATAACATTTATGTTTCCAGACTATGATGTACCCTAAAGATCTAAAATGCAAAAAGCTTTTGTTAATCTCAGCTTGACATTCACACATCAAAGTGTGATGTATATCATTTTCATTTTTACAACTTCATTAACTGCACCTACTAGGTACAGGATGCAACAATCATTTTCCAAACATCATATTAAGCACTTTTATTCAATTCTTAAGACTCATAAATATTGAAAAATCTTCCTACACGTTCCATATAAATTTTGAACCACCTCCAGAATGGTATCAAACTAGTATCAAAGTTCAACATGCAGAAATTCTGAACAGATGTATATTATTCTCAATATCTTCATAGGTCAATACATAGGTACAAGTATAAATAGAAATAAAGAGGGCTATTCTAGGAAACTAATATCTGTCATAGTATCCTAATATCTGTACATAATATCCTAACTGATCTGATTTGCTAACTTTTAGGATTCAATAATATCTAGGAGATATCCAGCTGGATATTTCCCAACACAACACAACAAAAGAAGATCACCATTTGAAATAACTCAAGCTTCATGACACAAAATCATATAGAAAGTTGGGTTCCTGTAGTAATATGAGAAAACTTGACTCACCAAACCACCCCCTTCATCATCATCGAAGTCTGCAGATTTTGCTGCAGTATCTTGTTGTACACCATGTTCAGCAACAGACGAAACCTAGAGTTCGAAACCAATATATCATAGGGTTTGCAAGGACCATCAGATTAGTACATGCCATAAAGCAGAAGCGGTACAAAAAGAAAATGATCTATATAAATATGCCAAGACAAAAGCCCCATCAAGTCTAATCAAACCTTAATGGTGCGTCCAGCAATCTCCAATTTTCCATTCAAAGCACTTTGGGCTGCCTTCGCATTTTCAACTTGAGCAAACTGTAGAAGAAATGTACAAATAAATACAAAAATCACAACTTATAATTGAACTTCTTCCAACTATAAGCACTAAGTTATTACTGACTTGAACAAACCCAAAACCTTTGCACTGTCCTGTCTCAAGATCAAGTGGCAGTTGCACAAGCTCCACAGCACCAAATGGTTCAAAAAGCTGAACAATACCAGGAGAAACACAGCTAAATGGATGCTTCAGCATACAAAATAGGACAAAACGTCCAAACAGAAAAGAATAATCTGTATTGTGTATTTATAAGAGCCTCCCAGCTATAGAAGAACCAAGTAAGTAACCATGCTTCAAAATATATGGCCGATAAAGGGGATGACACCAAATTAACATAAAAAACTCCCAGGTATGATCATCTGCAATAACCGCACATGGTAAATACATGTTGACAAGAAATCCATAAAGGACAACATGAGATGAACAATAGATAACACACAACCATCATGATTTCACCTGATGGCAAGGAGGTAGGAGTACCTTACTATTTACCAGGAATCAAATCCTCGTATGTGTATTGGGTGAGGTGTTCTAAATATTTCTGCTTTCCAAAGTAATAAATAAATAAATAATACACACTAAAAAAGTTAAAAAAAAAAAAAGCTATGAAACTAACCCAAAAAAAATCTATCACCAAATTATCATCCTTCCAACAATGCATAAAACATGTCAGCGCTATCATAAGCATATCAAATCCTACAAAGCTTCACCACTAGTCAAAATACACATAAGCCTCTACGGAGGGATTTCTGAGAGGGTGCTGAGAGACGGGATTTTTCTCATTATTGGCTCTTGTAACTAGTGTTTTATGGTTTTTGTAATTATACCTTCCACCATTAACTGCTTTCTCCAATTTACAATAGAATTAAACATATCAGAATAAGCAATCCCAGCTCTGCCTTAACAAAATAACAAAACCATTTTATTTACCTGCCTAAGTTGCATTTCTGTCATGTTAAAATGTAAATTCCCAACATAAAGTTTTCTGTCAACTGGTCCATATGGTCCAGTAACACCACCTGTGCCGCCAGTTGAAGCGGTACTTTGAACAAGATTCTTTTCAGCCTCAGATGGTTTAACCATTACAGGTTGCCCAAGAAATAGTTGACCTGAGAGAGCTATGGCCATTGGAACAGACATTGCATCGTAGAATTCAATATACCTGTAATTAGCATTACAATTTACTTGTCAGAACATAAGAGATTAGGCAAGTCACAATCAAAACTTACGAAGCCTACAGCAAAGAGATGTGGAGAAACAAAAATTCTGAGAAGAGAGCTCAAGCTGATTTTCTTGGGTTGAATCTGATGTCCCATGTAATAGAATGAGTTAGCTCATTATACGGAAAAAAAGAAAAGGAACAAACACCAGACAAGAGAAACCCAGATAAAGAAAACAGAAGGCAATGTTACAGTCCCAATTTTCACCTCGGTCCCAAATGTTGATTACTATTTATAGCTCTGAAGATTGCTGTCCAATATCACCCCTCCACCCCAATCCACCTTAGTTCCTTTCCCCGAAAACCAAAAAAAGAAAGAAAGACCAAGGCAAGAAAAAGAGGCCTAAAAAATGGTTGAAGATACAAAGTCCATCGACAATAAATTTGATCCCAAGAAAAATGCTATTAAAATGACCTCATGTGGAAATTTTAAGTCCAACAAGCCATAATAAGTTCAAGCTAGTGTTATCCATGTTTCACTAATTGGTCTCCTCAGCTGATACTCATAATCCTAGAAAATACTCAGCAAAATGAAATGTGAAAGAGAAAGGAATTTAGGTTTTTGTCATCTACCTTGCGTGTGCAGCAAGAATTGATTAAACATGAGTGCAAGGTAATCCCATCATCCCTCATCATTATCGCATTGCTAGTAAATTTAAGAATACTGTTAAAAAATAATTCTATAAGAGCGTATGCTAGCAGCTACTTTGCAAGATTACATGGATGCAGTTCATTTATAGTTAAGTTGGAATTATGTACCCAACGCCTTTAGATCTTCTAGAATTCCTGTCCACTATCAGACGAACATCCCTCACCTGAAAATTCAGCACTCATTAATATACATCCAAAATGGAAACACAAAATTTAAAAGTGCATATGAAAACCTGTACAACATTATTTTCAAAAAAACATATACTGGTTCTGCATTCTCACTGTTCAAGAGATATGCATGTGTTAACTCACCCGAATAAAATATTTTGAGACACAAAGAGCCATTATTATAATCAAACCTGAAGCTATGTACCATATGTGCTGACAACACAAGTGAATAGAATGAATGCAAATTATTACCAGAAATTTTCATGCAAAATTACCAATAATTTCCAGGATGCATTCAATAAATAAGAATGTACAATGACCAAAGTGAGATTGCTATATTGTTTTCCAGATTTTAAAATTTGGAAGCATAATATATAAAATGGAATCACACTAACCTTGCCAGCTTTTGAGAAGAACTCATACACATCTCTCTCGGTCGCTTTCAGAGGCATCTGAAATCATCAAAGCACAAGGAAGTCAAATGAAAAGGAAATGGTCATAGGAAAATCCAAAAGGAAAGAGAAACAGACCATTTACCTGATAAGCAAATACAGTTCTCTGATCTCTTTCGGGATCAGCCTCAGGCCTTATTGCTTCTCTCTTTTCTTTAGATCTCCTGCAACCCCCAAGATTCCAAACAGCTAAGTAGAGATGTCATCTTAATTTAGAATCAACTAACCAGTGCTAGCATCGAAAATTAGATAATGTATCTGAAAACTACCCAGTATCTATTACATATAAAGGGTATTATGCCACTCTTAAATGGCCAAAATTCAATTAAACAGACTGCATACATATTATAAGACTAAGTAGCCTTTTGTTCTAACTAAAGTGAACCCGAGTTACCTACATATCAATATATTATACCCTATCCAATGTAATTTAGTATATGAAACAAACTTATGTTAGCATTTTCAAAGGCAAACACTATATACACACGCTTAACACATTATTGATGGCAAGGAAACATCTATCTTTAGGTTTCTGGCTCCAAAAGCAAACATTTCCACCAACAAACAATTGATATCAACTTTTGGGTTCTGGATAGCTAAGTGTTAGATTGACACTAAAGTGAGTTAAATTTGATTCCATATTTGGAATTGCGCTTGCAATCTTAATCGTAAGAAATTTAGAGAAAGCTGATATCTTTGTCATTGCAATTCTTTGACCAAACTTTAAGAATTAAACTTCGAGCAAAAATAAATAAAAAGGGATGTCATCATAATCACCTATTTTCTCTGAGGTCAAGTTCCCTCTCCCTTTCTCTATCACGATCACTTCGGCTTGGGCTCCTATCCCTCCTCAACCTGCTTCCGCTTCTCTCTCTCTCATCATCCTTGTCCCTTTCCTTCCTCTCTCGTCTATCGCGCTGCACGTCGCTCTCTCTCTCTTTCTCCTTCTCTCTATCTTTCTCCTTCTCTCTATCTCTCCTCTCCCTATGTCTCTCCTTCTCTCTGTTACTTCTCTCTCTATCTCTGTCACTGTCCCTACTCCTCTCCCTCTCCTTCTCTTTGCTAACTCTCTCTCTCTCCAAATCCATATCTCTGTCTCTATCCCGCCGGTGACGATCCTTATCCTTAGACCTCTCGCCGCCGTTCTCCTCCTCGACTCTCGACCTCTTACCCTTCCTCTCCTCAATGTCCTCATTGTCGTTAAAGTCTCGTTTCCGGTAACTATTCTCTTTGTTTCCGTCTCTCTGTGTCTTCTTCTTATTCTTCGAACCTTCTCGATCCTCCGCTTCTTCCACTGTCTTCTCCAGATACTCGATCTCATCAAATTCCATGTCTGGACGATTCTAACGTCAATATGATTGGGAACTCTAGCGGAATTTAGGGGATATCAATCGGGGCTTTTTTGTTTTTTGCAAGAAATGATATGAAATATAATATTATTCTATTTAGGATAAATTTTTATCATAAAATGAAATTGAATTAGATAGAATAGCGGAGTTTTATATTTTATTTTATTTTATTTTAAACAATAAAGATAAAAAAAAATTAATTTAAAAGTTTACGATATAAAATGTTAAATAATTTTATTTTATATTATATTATAAATTTTTTATATAAATAATATTTCAATATATTATATTAAAAACCTTATTTTTTGTTTTATTATAAATTATTAAATTTTATTTTATTAAAAAACTTTAAGTATAATCAAATATAACGTAAAAACTTTACGAGCCGTTTGAAAACTTTCGAATTAAATTCATTAACGAATTGGTTTCAATTATATTAATGAGATTGAATTGAATTAGATTTACATTGTTTAGAACAAACCTGATAATATTATAATTGAATTCAATTACACTGTTTAGAATACAATCAAAATTAATTCAATTATTTCATATGATATTTTTACCCTTGACTAAAAAATAATCTTATTAAATAATAAACAATAATTTTTACATAGAACAAGTTATAAATATCAATTTTATTATAAGTGATATCATCAAAAAAGTGTGAACGGAGAAGTTAAAAAATAGATCTAAAATAGAACGATGATTATAGACAAAAAAAACGAAAAAGAAAAAGACACACATGAATACAAAAAAGGGAAAACCTAGATATGGTGGAAGATATTGTTGTTTCGTTTCTTAGTAGGAGGGGCTGTTTGAAGTGGGAGGGCCTACTTGAGGTGAAAGATATATGATAGGGTTAAGGAAAATTTGAACCTATCCTTTTTATAAATGATAATGGAGTTCAATTCATATATGAATTGAATCTATCCTTTTTTTTTTTTCAAAACACTTAGAATTGAATTAAATGTTGTAATTGAATTCAATTCGTGTAATTTCAAACACCCAGTTAATTTACGAGTTTTGGTACTCATCTGTGCCACGTAGGAAAATGTTTACGCAGTATTATATTCGACCTATTTTATATGAACAAAGTCTTTTAATTGAATAATAATTTTTTAAAATATATCCTAATTTAATTAAAATGACTTTTACAAATTACAACGCTTAACTCTAGATAAACCAAAGATTACCAAATGCATAACCTTTGATAAGTTAATATGTTTCAGATTTTTAATAATTATAGACAAAATATCATAAAATAATATAAAATACTGAAATATGATATTATAATAAAAGGGGAAACTAATAATTGTATACGATTAATCTTGATAAAAATATATTTAATGCATACTTATGATTGATGTGTTAAATTTCTAATAAAAAGTATTTTACAAATAATAAGTATCAAATAAATTAATTTAATTAAAATTTTATACTTATATCTTATATTAAAAAAATTTTAAAAATTTGTGATTAAGTTAAGATGGATAATTCGATTAAAAATGAAGGAGAAGACATAATTGTGTCTCCTTTTCACAATAATGCATTGACTTTAATATGTTTTCACTTTTGAATATGGTTCTGTTGATTCTAACGAGGTTGGACATTGCTACTTGGATCAATGAGCTTGGTTGACTTTGACTTAGATATACCTGCAAAACAATAAGGCACACCGGATGTTGGGTCTGTGTTTTGCATTGGGCCCGTATTTTGCGTACCGAAGTACCTCAAATTTGCACGCGACCCAACCTCAAGTTTGCATAATTTATCAAATTCGTCGAAACTAACGACTTTAACAATTTAAACGATTTCTTAAATCATTATAAAATCAATGAATTTCAGAATCTTTCTTAATTTCTCAATTTATTTTAAAATCTCGTAACTTTTTCTAAAACATTCGAAAACAATAAATTCAATACTTTCCAACTTTTTCAATCAATTTCACAAATCATTTGAAAACAAGAAATTGAACCTTTGTACCATTTTTTCGTAATTTCAGAAATTTTTGTAATTTATCAAACATTTAAAACTTGTAACAATTCTTAAAAACATTCGAAATTAAGAATTGCATTTTCAAACATTTACAAAACCACCACTTTATAACAAATTCAAAATAGTCAGAAATTATAACTTTTCTCTATAACACTCCCAAAAATATTCGGAAATTATATATTTTTTCAAACATTTGCCTAAACAATATTTTTATACAATTTTCAAAGCATTCGAAAATCATAAATTTTCAAACACTTTTATAAACAATATTTTATAACCAATTCCGAAAGTATTCGGAATTCCCAAATTTTTCAAACATTCTCATAAACAATATCTTATAACTAATTCCGAAAGTATTCGGAAATCATAAATTGTTCAAGCATTTTTATAAACAATATTTTTATAAATAATTTCAAAAGCAATAAATTTAATCATTCAAAACTTGTAACAATTTTTCAAATCCATTTGGAAATAAATAAAAGTCGATACTTTCCTTCTTAATTTTTTCAAAATAGAAGCATGACTTATAATTAAATCAATCAAATACAATGTATTCAAACCACTTTGGAAATTTCTTATGTCACTCCAAAACAGTGAATTTAATCATCTTTTCAAATTTATCAAAACACTTAAAAATCAAATAATGCAAAAATCCAAACATTTTTATTCACTTGTCCGAAACAATTTTAGCAATATATCCAATCGCTCGAAAACATTTAATTTAAACAAATTTGGTAATTTCTTTAAATAATTCAACCCTAAAGTAATACAATTTCTTAACAAACTCATTCAAAAACCAAAATTTATAAACACTTATACTTTCTTGAGTTTTAAAAAATATACACAAAGCTTATAATTTCAAAAATAAATATGGTACCACCTCGAATCGATGCTAAAAGCTTGTCCAAATCGTCAATTTGCCCATAGCTTCTTTCTTTCTTCCAATTTAAATTTTTCTAAACCGAAATCACCAAAATTCAACATCATAAATACATAATTACTCAAATTAATCTTAAAAAACACAAATTCCTCATATAATTTAACCATCTAACTCAAAAACTTCCAAAACCCCCAAATCCTAAAAATTGGGCATAAACCCTAACTCACATTCATCCAAAATTAATCATTAATCATAGCATAATCACTGAAAACAACGTTAGAAAACTCAAATCCATAACCTTTCCAAGCCAAATCAACCAACATCTCTCAAAAAATCAAAGATTAAAAGATCATCTCTTACCTCATCCTCTCTCCATTTTCGGATTTTTTTCAAGCTTTATATGAAGTCATCTTCTTCTTCAACCTTTTTCCTTCGTGAAAGCTTCGAAACCCCCTTAAAAGCAAGTAAAAAACTGACTCCTAACTCAAGCCTCCTTCTTCTCTCCATCGCCAACTTCTCCCGCTTCTTCTCTCTTTCTTATTTTCTTTATTTCTTTTTGTTCTATTTCTCTAAAACTTTCGTGCCTCTCATCTCTAAAAGCAACAGCACTTGCACCCTTCATTAAATGAAAACAAAATGACCAAACAGCCCTTCATTATATGCCTTATAACTTAACTCTTTTAAGTGATGTTTCAAATTTGCCCCTGAAAACAGTCATCTTGCTTCTTGATTTTGGGCAGTTAAACGATATAATTTGGCAAAACTTTCTTCTCGAAAAATGTTCCTCTATGTCTTAACTTTAAAATGACACCAAAAAAGCTCAAATCGGTTCAGCAATGAAGGAGTTACGACCAAAATATGCGTTCAGCTCTCACTAATCAGAGACTGAACACTATTACCAACTTCGACACAGAAATTGACAATCTTAGGGACTAAATTAAAATTTGATCCCTTCACATGATTTGTAGTCCCATGTCTCAATTTTATTTTACCTCAAGAAACAACTCAATCAGAGCTCCACAGCTCCCAAAATTTTCAAAATACCGAACCATGTTCAGAAAAGTTTCCAACTTATCTCACTTTAATTTCAATCTAATCATCCTCAATTTAATCTTTAAAATTTCTAATTCTCCATGAACAGATAGGGGAAAGTCTTAGGAATCTAACGCTTCAAAAATCGGATCAATCGGATGTCGGACGGAGAATTTATAAACGAAATAGTGGAAAATTTTCAAAAAAAATTCAAAATTGGGAGTCGCATTGTAGCTGCCGGCTCGCGATCGCGACCGGATCGCGAACCGAGACGAAAAGAAGCCGGCTCACAATCGCGAATTGCTCGTTATCGCGAGCAGAAGAAAACCGAAGGCTCGCGCGTGCGACGGCTTGCTAGTGCGAGCCTCAGCCAAAAACAGCCAGCTCGCGATTGCGAGCAGCTTGCGATTGCGAAATGTCTGACTTCGATTTCTTTTTTTCAACTCTAAACTTCAAAAATTCATAACTCTCGACCCCGAACTCCAAATTGGACAAATTTTATATCAATCAAAAGCTTAAAGGAAGCTCTACAGCTTTCATGAAGAGCTCGAAAATCAATTTCATCACTAAAAGGGTCCAAAACTCAATCAAACTTTCTATCCAAATTAATAAATCCCTAAACA
>JANIPN010000219.1:1433904-1443904 GCA_027478595.1 Erythroxylum anguifugum
AAATTTTGTTTTGCGATTACGCTATGTAATAATGTGTGTGGGTTTGAGTTACTAAATATAATAAATATCAGTGTGATTGTTTGTTCTGTCTTGGGTGGCATCCATGTATCCTCCCAGGGGGTATTTGGGTGTTACAAAACAATTCTTTTCTCATCAATATCCTCTTAGTATAAATTCATCTAATACACAAAACAAATATTAAAACACTCATTCAAATTCATTTAATATTTCTAAATTCTACTTAAAGATCGGGGTCCAACACCAGGGGTTGATTGTCGGTAGGCCCCTCCGACGCTCAAGTTAGTCTTTTTCTTGTGGGGGTTTTGGTGGCTAGGAATAAAGAATACTAGGGCTCTCGAAAGTCGTACCTGTATCATGGCAAAGTAGTACCTTATATAGGGAATAGCTGCTAGGTTTAGGTCATTATGCATGAATGGGTCAATCTGCTCACAGGCCGCTCCAGTCTGGGTTTGGGCTTAGCACGATCGACTAGACCATAATAATTATCTTCTTTAAAATTATATAGACTCAAACTCAACCCAATTCAATTCACAAATCTCTCTGTGTTTTGAAGATCGATAGAGGGTCGCCAACGTATACAAAATTATCTTTGTATTCTTACAAAGAGAATGTTGCGTACATGACTCAAACTCGTGTCTTTTAATTTCAAATGAGCAATTTTACCGGTTATTGAAAACTCTACCTCTTTCTTTAAAATTATATATGGATTGTAATTCATAACTTATCATTAATCTTTGCGACTTTACTTAATCTCTAATATTTACTAAATTTGATATTGTGCATCAAGTTCGATTCAAAATAAACGAGTAAAATACAACAATTCGATCAATTTTAAAATATAGTTGAGTTTTATTAAAATAGGTTATATTTTATCAACAATTTTAAGCTTACCTACCTAAATCTCACATTTAGTGAGATATCTATTTGTATGAACCATAAATTTATATAAAATGCACCAACTTGTTTTATAAATGATAAAAGTATCATATAATTTTTTACGAGAGACATAGAATTAGAATAGGTTTAACAAAACTTGTTCAATGGGATCACTCCAAATTCATCGGATCTCGGGTGAAGTTCAGATCTAAAGCTTCGGGTTAGGCTTAGACTTAAACACAAAATTTTGATCCTAATTTGGATTTGGGTGAGCCCAATTTGATCCTATCCATTTTCAAAATTATGTAAGAGGTTGATTTTTTAATTTTAGTCTCATTATTAAAAAAAAAAAGAATTAGCGCCGAAAGTGGGGCCCACAGTTTTTGAACTGGATCCGCATACTCCGAATTAAAGCACACATAGCAATTAATAAAAATGTGGACCCAAACGATCACGTTTCTCACAGCTCATTGCCAGCTCCAGCATTTTCCCGCCAAGGCCATCAACGTTCAACGCCCCTTCAAACTTTTGGCGCCCAAATCCCCAAAAACACTGATCTTTTTAGAGGGAAACTCCGAATTCACTGTACCTAACAAACCCTAGAAATTCAAATCCCCTAACCCTCACCACCTGCCTTATATATATATAATTCATTCTCTACCATTTCATTTATCGTAGCACTCAGCTTGTTCGTCAGAAGTCCTGCGAGAGATTAAAAATGTACGTGATCAAGCGCGATGGAAGGCAAGAGGCAGTCCACTTCGACAAGATCACTGCCAGGCTCAAGAAGCTAAGCTATGGCCTCAGCATCGACCACTGCGACCCTGTTCTTGTGTCCCAGAAGGTCTGCGCTGGTGTTTACAAAGGCGTCACCACCAGCCAGCTCGATGAATTGGCAGCTGAAACCGCCGCTGCTCTGACGGCTAATCATCCCGACTACGCTTCTGTCAGTTCTCTCACTTTTTTTCAAAAATTTTTATGGCTTACTTTCTTTTTTTCTGATTCGTGACTATTGTGTTCTTTTGTTTGATAGTTGGCTGCGAGGATCGCGGTTTCTAACCTTCATAAGAATACTAAGAAGTCATTCTCTGAGACGTGAGTATTTTTTTAAAAAAAGAATTGGCGCCATTTTGTTTTTGTGATTAAAATTTTGTGATTAATATGGATTGGTGGGTTGTTGCAGGGTTAAGATCATGTATAACCATTTTAATCATAGGTCTGGGTTGAATGCGCCTTTGATTGCTGATGATGTCTATGAGATAATAATGGAGGTATGTTTAGTTGGGAACGAGTAAAAATCCTAACTTTTTGATAATTATCTGAAATCATGGAGTATTTATTTGGAATTGTGTTTTAAGCTGACATTCAAGACTTGATCATATGCATTTTTCTTTGTTCAGAATGCTGCTCGTTTGGACAGTGAGATCATCTATGATCGGGACTTTGATTATGATTATTTTGGGTTCAAGACCCTTGAGAGGTCCTACCTCTTGAAGGTCCAGGGGAAGGTTGTGGAAAGGCCACAGCACATGCTGATGAGGGTTGCTGTTGGGATTCATAAGGATGATATTGATTCAGTTCTTAAAACATACCATTTGATGTCCCAGAGGTGGTTCACTCATGCTTCTCCCACCCTTTTCAATGCTGGGACACCGAGGCCTCAAGTATGCTTCATGTTCCTCTGTGAGATTTCTTTTTTTTTTTTTAATAAACTCTGGTCCTGAATAATGGTTTCTTTGTTAAAATTCTGGCAGCTGAGCAGTTGCTTCTTGATCTGCATGAAAGATGATAGCATTGAGGGTATTTATGATACACTGAAAGAATGTGCTGTTATCAGCAAGTCAGCTGGAGGAATTGGTGTCTCTGTACATAATATTCGTGCTACTGGGAGTTATATTCGTGGGACAAACGGTACATCTAATGGCATTCTTCCTATGCTACGGGTGTTCAATGACACTGCTCGTTATGTTGATCAAGGAGGAGGCAAGAGGAAAGGTATGCTCGTTGTATTGAGTTATTTTCTTGTTTCCGTGTTGCATGTGAAGATTGGTTGTGATTTATGCTTTTATTTATGATGTTTTTAGGTGCTTTTGCTGTCTACATAGAACCATGGCATGCTGACATATTTGAGTTTCTGGATCTTAGGAAAAACCATGGAAAGGTATAGTTGATGTAGCTAGACTCTTGAAATTGTTTCCCTTTTTCCTTTCTAATATGTTTTGGTTCAAGTTAGTGTGATAGATAGTGTTCTTTACCTGTCAAACTGTTTGATGCTTAACATGAGGAGTACTTGGTGTTTTATTTCTTCAGGAAGAGCACCGAGCTCGAGATTTATTTTATGCTCTCTGGATACCTGATATTTTCATGGAAAGAGTGCAAAGTAATGGAGAATGGTCACTATTTTGCCCTAATGAGGCTCCAGGTTTGGCAGATTGTTGGGGTAAAGAATTTGAGGAACTGTACACTAGATATGAAAGAAATGTAAGTTTACGTTGTGTTGTTTACATGATGTTGCATTTTATATAAATCTGGTGTGGTTTTTCCAGTTGTTTATATTTTGGTTCTTAATTCAAGCTGGTTTTCTCTAATTAGGGCAAGGCAAAGAAAGTGGTACAGGCACAGAACCTGTGGTTTGAAATTCTGAAATCACAGATAGAAACAGGCACTCCTTATATGCTATTTAAGGTAATTTGCAACAATATATTTGAAATTCTTTTATGGCGTTACTTTCTGTGATTTGGATTATGATGTCTAGTTTCATGTTGTTGGATTTTCCTGTAACAAATGTTCTGCTTATTCAGGATACATGTAATCGGAAAAGCAACCAGCAGAATCTTGGTACAATAAAGTCTTCAAATTTGTGCACTGAAATAATTGAGTATACAAGTCCAACTGAAACTGCTGTGTGCAATTTAGCATCTATTGCTCTACCAAGATTTGTGAGAGAGAAGGTGAGCTAGAATTTTTAGTTTGTCCTGTTTGTTTAGAATTTAATATTCCCTTTTACGTTTTCAGGGGGTTCCGATGGAAGCTCATCCATCTAAGCTTGTTGGGAGTAGAGATTATAAGAACAGGTTTTTTGACTTTGACAAATTGGCAGAGGTATGGACTGCATGATACAAATTTACATGATGTATATCATGAGATCAAACTTGGCTTATTACCTTTTCATGTCTACTTCTGAACAGATTACTCAAGTAGTAACGCACAATCTCAACAAGATAATTGATGTTAACTACTACCCTGTTGAAACTGCAAAAATATCAAATTCTCGACATAGACCCATTGGCATTGGAGTGCAAGGTCTCGCAGATACCTTCATTTTGCTTGGCATGGCATTTGATTCTGAAGAGGTGAGTTATTCTGCCATTTGTTTTGTGCCCATCTATAAATTTGTACATGTGAAAACTTGTATGGTAATTACCACTTTGGACTTTTTGGTTTAGTGGACTAATTGTTTGATCAAACTGATTTCAGGCGCAACAGCTGAATAAGGACATATTTGAAACTATTTATTACCATTCTCTGCAAGCTTCCTCTGAAATTGCTGCAAGAGAAGGTCCATATGAAACATATGAGGGAAGTCCTATAAGCAAGGTGTGTTCAGTTCAAATCAAAAGAATATTAGTAGATGCAAGTAAATGTTTGTTCTATGACGTTTCTTTATTCTACCTTTTAGGATTAGGATCACAGCATGCCGCTATCTTCCTTTGGTTGCTTTCAGATTTTTCTCCCTGGATTCAAATCAGCTGTCAAGCACCATAATTTTTGTTTGTGGAGTGATAAAGGAATATAACATTTAGATTGACATGAAGTTTTAAATATCCCTTGATCTAGGGAACCCATGTATCCTTCTATATTGTGACTGGACCCTAATTGCTTCATTTCAATTTGAGTTGTGCAGGGAATTCTACAGCCTGACATGTGGAATGTAGTGCCTTCTAGTCGTTGGAACTGGGATGCTCTTAGGGAAATGATATCTGTGAATGGGGTCAGGAATTCACTTCTTGTTGCACCAATGCCAACTGCTTCAACCAGCCAGATTCTTGGAAATAATGAGTGCTTTGAACCATATACCTCCAACATTTATAGCCGAAGAGTTTTAAGGTGCACTATGCCATCATTTTCTTTTTCTTAATATTCTTTCGTCAGTTTTCTTTTGTTCCCTTATTGTTCTGTTTATACAGTGGTGAATTTGTTGTGGTCAACAAACATCTTCTTCATGATTTGACTGAGATGGGGCTCTGGTCTCCCGCTCTTAAGAACAAAATAATTTATGAGGATGGCTCTGTTCAGAAAATTCCTGAAATCCCTGATGACCTGAAGCTTATATACAAGTATGTACATGCAACTTACATGTCTATTGCCTGTTTGTTCCTTGTTCTTGCTTTTAAATTTTACCCTTCAAATTAACTTTGTTTTTGTTTCATTGCTTCCACCAGGACTGTTTGGGAGATCAAGCAAAAAACCCTGGTTGATATGGCTGTTGATCGTGGATGTTATATTGATCAGAGTCAAAGCCTTAATATACATATGGACCAGCCAAATTTTGGGAAACTAACTTCGTTACATTTTTATGCATGGTCTAAGGTATTTCCTTTGTTATAATGCCTTTGTATGTGTTTGATTGTTTGTGTGTTTACTTACATAATGTTTATTGTTCTTTGTGGCTCCAAAGGGCTTAAAGACAGGGATGTATTACTTGCGATCTCGTGCTGCTGCTGATGCCATCAAGTTCACTGTCGACACTTCTGTCCTTCAGGTAACAATTTTTGCTGTACTTCCTTTGAATGTAGGGAAGCAAAATAACTCATTTTTAGGCTTTCAACAGGCTCATACTTGAGTTTATGAACAAATCATGCCATCTCTGTTTGAATATTACAATCTCTTTGGGATGATCTCAACTTTTTTTGGTCGTAATCCAGGAAAAGCAGCAGAAGGTGGATGCTCTTGATGAGGATACAAAAATGGCTCAGATGGTTTGTTCTCTTACAAACCGTGAAGAATGCATGGCCTGTGGAAGTTAAAACTGCTGGAAGACCTCATGACCCGACGTATCATTATCATTAATTATAGAAGTTGGAATTACTAAGTGTGAGCGAATCTTTCAGATTGTTAGAAATCTTTGTATAGCTCCAAACTGGTTGTCGGTAGTTGTCAATATGTGGTTAACCTTATTCTCAGTTGTATGTTTTTATACTTCAAAGTTCAAACCGCCATTAATGAGCATTGATTTTCAACTGCCTTTTATAATATGAAAATCAGAGGTAGCTTTGATTTCGTGGGTGACATTTGAGAGTCAAAACAGATTTGGCGTTTTATAAAAAGTCATTCTCATACCCGTTTGTTTGTAAGGGTTGACGTGTGACCATTGCAAGTTGGTCAAAATTCGGTGCCCACTGCCAAATCATAATTATTTAATAGTAGGATGAGGTATATTCTCTACATATTTGACAATTTATAAAGAACAAATTGGATTTTATGTTGGCTTATTTACATGTTCAAAGGTTGTTTCAAAGACTGCCAAGTTGGTCTTTGTTTTGTTTTTTAATATTTGAGTGAGTATTTAGTAGAATTTTAATTATTCACGATAATTTATAAAATTTCAGGTGATGCTTTTTATTATTTATAAGTACTTTTTGAAATATAAAGGCTTAAGAAAAGTCTATAAATTTTATATTGGTTGAATTATTCTTGAGAGATAATATTTTTTTTAATAATGGGGAAATTAGTAGTTATCATTTTTTGGGAGTGTTTTAAGTAAATTGTTGAAGATATGTAATAATTCATAAATCACATTTGATGAGTTATAATTTAAATCAAGTAAAAAACTTGATTCAATTAGTATTTATATATACAATAAGTTTAGGGCTAACAAATTTGGCCCGAATTAAAATTAAGAGGTCAATTTTGAATCAAACGAATTTAAGATTAGATTTATTTAAATAAAATAAAATAATTTTAGTTTTAATCCGAACTTGATTAAGGTAGACTTAATTGAGGTTTAAACTGTAGAATTAAAGGATCAGGTTATAAATAACTTATATTTGACTTAACTTGGTGACAAATTTGTCATTATCTAAATCACTAAACTATAAAACAACTCTTAATTGTTATTAAAATTTAAAACTTTTAAGTTAAAATAATAAGTTGGTTTTAATTTCACTAAAATGTGTTTTTTTTTTAACATTGAATTGTGTCTTGGTCGGGTCGGCTGTGCTAGGCTCAAGCTTATCTTCACTCGTCCACAGCCAGTCCGACCCATCAGGAGTTAGACACCCATGCAAAAGCAAAGACCTACGTAAACCTAGCACCCACAGCACTATTCTACCGTGATTGAGGTATGAGAATACAACCCTACTTTTCTCTGTTTAACAGCAGCTAAAATTCTACTAAAATACTGACTTGAGCGTCGGAAGGGCGTCTCAGGAAACAACCCCCCGGCTTGTCTTTGTTTGTTTTGCAGGTGTTCGATAGTCAAGATCACGCAAGATCATGGATCAAAACTATGACAATCCGATCCAGCAAAATCCGACAGAACCATGTCTAAAATACCATTTCTAAAAGTCAAAAAAGAAAAGAAAAGGTGTTGCCTTAAGAGGCCGATACGTGTTGAATGAAGGATTTGGGTCAGTCAAAAACACTTAAAATAAAGATGAGTTTGACTCGTATTGGCACGTGAAAGTGTGACGTGCACGTGCAATCATACATTTCAGAAAGTTGATTTTTACTAGTAAGTGCCAACCCAAATAGAAGTTAAATCGATGCGTTGCCCTTCTAGAATCCATTATCTATTCATAATTGGAGGGCATGGAGGAAAAAAAACGAGACAAAGATTGATAAATAAATTAAATAAAAAAGGAGTTTGCTTTATTTAATGGTTTAAAAATTAATTAATTAAATAATATTATTTTGTTAATTATAATTAAAATGACATTATTTTAACTTAAACCCGAAACTTAAGAATTTTTTTAAAAAAGACGTTGTAGTTCTCAATTTAAGAAGCAAACAATTTACCAAAAAGATGTCTTATTAGATGGCTCAAAGGAACTTGGTATATGCTCTTAAGTGTCGGGTTGGTGATAAAAACTCGAACAAACTTGGGTTGCAATTACAAGCCGAATTTCGAATCGACAAGTTCAACCCAACCCGATCTAACTCGACATCTCTTCCCTTGATCGCAAAACAATATTAATTTGAGAATTTTTTAAAGATAATATCGTTTTAATCTTAAATTTAGGAAATAACCAATTTCAAAGCGACCTCGTTTTAAGTTGCTCAAATAAACTTTATCCGCATTTTGAAGGATTCAAATTAATGAGAGTTATTTGAACCGCCCGACAAAATTTGAACCCGAACTTAGGTTGGTACTTGGTAGTTTTAGAAGGCCAGGTCGGCCAATGACAGACCCAACCTAACTCGATCAAACTTGCCCCTACCTAACTATTCCTCATTAAAGACTTCGAGAGAAAAGATGACTGTGTTGCCTACACGCCGGTGCGCCGGTGTCAGTGTTTGACTTGGACGTTGGATGGGGGTGTACAAATCAAATGGGAATCGTTCCTGACCTAAAGGAGTTAGTTAGTTAGTCGGTAGGGCATGGTGTTTCTTTCAGGTCAGATACTTTAACCAACACATTTAAAGACAGCTTTAAGGTTTATGAACTGGACAAATGGTGCGGCTTGAGAAAGGTAATTAAAGTAGTAATAATGTGTATTATAATTAAAATTTTTAATAATATTTTGTTCCTCAAAAAGATAAAACAAAAAAGGAGATTCTTAATAATTATAAGAATTAGGTGATAATTTTAAAAATATAAGGATGCAAATTAAAAGGTCAAAATACAAAGAAATTTAATATATTTATTCCTTATTTATAAATATACGTGTATTATTTATTCAAAAACAATTATAGTGAAGAAAATTTTTATTTTACAAAATAATATTTAGAATAATGTTGGTTACCAAAAACATTATAAAAAAAAAATCTTATTTCAAATGTATTATTTTTATATAATAACATATACTATAATATCACAATTACGACAATTTAAAACTTGGTATTCTCATTTCTTTTTCAGCAATCCTTTTTGTCAACTCAACTTGCTCTTGCTCAATAGTCATTTTGGTGCCTCAAGTTGGGCTCTGTCAACTTGGAATTAATCGGTTGACTTTGAATAGGAGCAGAGCAGGAACCTGAGCCTGAGCCTGAACCTAGACTGAGGATCAAACATATACCTGACCTTTTAACTTAGGACAAGGGTAGGCAAGGAGAGCCTGGCCAAATTGACATCTTTAATTTTCTATTACCATTCATACAGCTTTCACTCTCACTATATGACTTTTAACATATAAGAATCCCCTTTTCACAAAGTCTTATCCTTAAAAGAAGAAAACAAAACATTAGAAAGCTCACTCCAACATCGATTTGAGAAGTTATACTAAAATAATGTCAATTAATTTTAAAAGTTTCTTCTGTTTAAATTATTTAAATTGGGTTTCAATTCATTCTTTTAAGTTCGACCCCAATTTAAAATTTAATCTATTGACTTTATGTCAAATTAAAGTGGTTCATGTTAGAGACTTTAGTTTCGGTTTCCCATTGATGATTTGACCTCAAATGAAGCCACTTTTCCTCTTCTTCTTTAATCACCAAATTATTCCTCTGTCGTCCCACGTTGGCCCCGGCATTCAATACATGGAAATGGCCAAAGTTCGTTGGGGCTCTCTAAGTTGTTGTGTACTTTTCAATGCATTTGAACGAACCAAAATCAAAATCGAGACATTGATTGTTAATGGACCAGGCTCATAAGAGGGTCAGGTCAACCCGATTCATCGTATATTTTGAAAAAAATTAAAAATTACATCATTAAAAAAATGATTGGGCTAAAATTAAGACGGTTGAGTCAAATTTGACATTTGATATAATTAATGAGTAAAGTTCGGAGTTTGGTTATTTAGATTGTTTGGATTTAAATACAACGTTGAGAATTTTTAAGAATAATAAAAAATTGAGTCTCGTTTGATTTATAAACTTTTTATTTTAAATTTAATTTAAAGTTTAATTGAATTTTAAAAAAATAACACCATTTTAAATCAATTTT
>JANIPN010000219.1:1445308-1464544 GCA_027478595.1 Erythroxylum anguifugum
TTATATTACAAATCTCAACCAAACAGGTTTTCGTTTTTTAAGGAAAAAAACAGAAACTAAAAACAGGAAACAGAAACAAAAAACAACAACAGAAAAATAAAAGTGGAACCAAACGACCCCTAAGTTTTATCTCTCTTAATTTGTCAATAATATTAACTCTTTGAATTGAAGATTAAAAGACAAGATCAATCTTTGTATTTTTTTTCTTTCATATCTTTTAGCTTAGGAATGCTATTTTCTTTTTTAGTGGCAAAATAGTAATTAATTCTTTTGAATTAAGAGTATAAAAATACACTTAAATAGAATTATTAACAAAGATAAAATATTTCTATGAATTTTGGAATGTTTTGAAAACTTAACCGGTTTGGTCAATTTAAACATAAAAATCTTAAATTGTTCAACTTTTGGTTCAAATTTTAACTTTCTGGTTCGATTTGGTTTAATAATATTTGTTTTTAAAAATAATTAATTTATTAATGAACTAATCATTTTATGTAAGTCGATAAGTTTTTACAAATTAAAATAAACCGATCTCTTTTTAATTAAACATTAAACATTTCGATGGTAATTTCTTCAATTATTTTTTAAATTCTTTAATTTTATCCAATCTTTAATCCCTTTTATAATGGTCTAATACTGGTTAAACCTTAAACCTTTTATCTTACCAATTTAACTTTCGGTTCAATTTTTCTAAAAATTTGAATGTTGAACCCCAAAAGAAAAATGTTTTTATCAAATTCACACAGCTCGTAATCCGTATTTCTTAAATCATTTTTGTAGGTAAATAATAAAAAAAACAAATATTTATATGAACCCATAATTATGTGGTATTTGATTAATTTATTGGTTAATTTAAAAAATGTACAAATTAAGAGATTATAGCATTTAATTTTAAAATTTTCATTTAAAACTACATATAGAAAATAATTATTAATCTGTTGACATTTTGATTGAAGATTAGTCTAAATTTTGATTAATTAAAGACTTAGTGGAGATGATTAATGATCAATTAGACATTTTGACTGAAAATTTGTCTAAATCTTGATTAATTCAAGACTGAGTTGGGTGGAAAAGATGTGTTAAAAATTGAGATTAATTGGATATTGGATTTGACCTAATTTAATTATATAGATAAAGAAAATTGGGAAGGGTCAAAATTAACCACATGTTAAAACATGGTCAACTTTATTACATCAATTGAGCCGACGTGATCGATGTCGGCGTTCAGAGATTTTCTCTTTATCCAAACAGACACACCGCCTCTGCCAAGTGGAAGGTGGTTCTGGTCATTTTTGTGTGTTCATACGTGCACGTTTCTGCCCAGGTTTTGACCTTTTTTCCGTCTTTAACCTCCAGTTTCTCAAGTGGATATGACACTAGAAAACATAAATTAAAGATAAAAAATGGGATATTTATAATTTTTTATTTTGAATTTTGTTTAGAAAATATTATATATTACAAGCTAACAGCTTGCTTTGCTTCTTGTGGAAGAAGCCGCTGAAACCGACTTTGTCAAGGCTGGCTAAGGTTTACTTGAAGATCAAACTCTTCTTTTGGCCTATAAAAGTGTCTTTTTGAGGCAACCTGAGAAGGTTTTCTTTAATGTTTCTGAATCATTTTTCGCAAGGAAAACGAAGGGAGTCGTTGATTTGCATGTGTTTTCTAAAGGTGGCGAATCAAGAAGAGAATACAAAAGGTGTTGGTAATCCGCAGAGAGATGGTGTTGACACTGAAGAGTGGATTTACAGGCCATTGATGCGGGAATTACCAACTTCAGAGAACCAGAGAAGACCATCTTTGCTTTCTGGGGTGAATAGGGAGAGAGAGATGATGGCTATGGTCTCTGCTCTGAGGCAGGTGGTGGCTGGAGATATACCAGTGAACACAGATTCTTTGCCTTCATCACATGAAGGTTCAGTATCAGTGCTTACTGATGATTCCAAGAGAGGAAGAGAAGAAGAACAGGTTGGTCCGGTGGATAAAAGGCCTCGTAGAGCATTAGGTGATCATTTAGGCTCATCTTCTGGTGCTGAAAGAGGTGAAGTGTTTTTTTTCTTTCTTTCTCTTCTGCTTCGTTTCTTGCATCAATGGAACAGTTTTGCAGAGACCTGTCTTTATCTGCTAAAAGATAAGATGTTCAGGAGAGGTTGATAGGTCTCTATCTTTTGAATCCTCTAGAGCTTCAAAGTTTAATTGGTCAACATATTCAATAATTCTCTACTTTAATTCTAATAAATGAGAAAAAAAATTGTTAATACAGCATGTGCTTAGTTGAGTTCATCATTTTTTCTGCTAGTGCTTGTGCTATGTAATCGAAATTAACTTTATTCATCACCTTCTTTTTCCAGCAGTGACAGATCAGAGTTCAAGCCGAAGCAGCACAATAAATGCAACATCACAAATGGCGTTTACTCCCATATATGAGCACAATGAAACTTCCAGAGAAATGCCAAGAAGAAGATATCGAGGAGTGAGACAAAGGCCATGGGGCAAATGGGCAGCTGAGATAAGAGACCCTTTCAAAGCTGCTAGAGTTTGGTTAGGCACTTTTGAAACAGCAGAAGCTGCAGCTAGAGCTTATGATGAAGCTGCTCTCAGATTCAGAGGCAACAAAGCCAAGCTCAACTTCCCTGAAAATGTCTGCCTCAGACCATCTACGTCCAACACAACAACAACCCAGTTCACCATTTCCGATTCTGCAAATGCCCTCTTCTCTCCTCCAACATCAAATGAGCCAATAGTTCACTCTCAAACCCTTCACCATTCTCAGAACCCTGATATTTCTAGAGATTATGTGAACAACTCTAAACTTGTTTTGGGTATTGGTGGTTATCAAGGACAACCGATAAGTTTTTATGAGCAAATGTTGCTGTCTTCTTCAATGACATCTCCTTTCCAGGCTTCTCCCACATTTGCTGCTTCTATTTCTTCTTCTTCTTCTTCACAACCAGCTTCTTTTCCCCTGCTTTTTCCAACTCAGCCGCCTGGTGACTTCAGACCTTCCAGTTCTCAGAGTGTTGATCCAGATTTTTCGGTGTTTCACTGGTCGGATTCTGGCCCTCATACTTCTTCAGGATAATTATTGTTTTAGCCATTACACGTCAGTTTCCGTTGCCAAATAGATTATTGTTTTAGCTGTTATTGGCGTGAAGGTTGCGAGTTTTTTTTTTCTTCTTCTTGTTACCAATAGTATCATTCTTACTAGGATTGGTCACTGTTCTTTATACAAAAGTTGAAAGTTAAGAAGTTAAAGGAAATGCTCAGAACTAAGTATCAGTCAAAAATTGGACCCTTAAAAAGCGGTCTGATACAGGGAAGATATCTGAAAACTTTCTTAATCAATATAGTCTACTATTGAAAGTCTAACTTGCATGTTTTCGAGGTAGAACAATTTGATCCACCCCATATTCACGAAGAAAAAATTTCACTTCGACGTCATAAAGACCCCAAAATTTCCTGGAAAAGGACGATTCTTACCAATCACTTTGCAATCCAATTGGGATGGTGTCAAGCTTCCACGAGGTCTGCAGAAGCCGCCAAGAAAGATTAAATTGAGCAAGCAAGAATCTTGGGAGCAGAACATGCAAGTTCCATGAAAAACGGAAGTGCAAATTAAAATCAAATCCTTTGATCCGAATGGTATTTTGTCTCATAAGACTTTGCAAACAAAAGTTGGTCTGTTTCAAATAATCTCAACCTGTCACGCGTTATTAGGTTTCAGTTAGCATGCAACTCAATTGAGTGGAATGACTCCCCAGAATTATGACTAAATTGTGTGCATAGTAACGCTAAATTATAGAACACTAAGACACATCAGCTGGTCACAAAAACATGACTTCGCGCCTGTTGCAATGAGAATGAACTATAAAAGCTTATATTTCAAAGAAAGCCGGATAAGTTCTTTCAAGGGCACGGAGGAAAGAAAAAGGAACTGAGCACTTGAAGTTATACAATAGTTTTCTGGTTTAGAGAATATCATAACCCAGATCACAGTCCCTATCAGAAAAGAAATAATCACTTGAGAGAAGCATGCATCGCAGAGGCATCGATCTCTCGGTAATTCAGTCCACAAAACAAAGATAATCCGGGCCAAGACACGGACGTAGAGATAATTTCACCTTATAAGTACTAATATTCCTTTATGCGAGCTTGTGGAACCAGGTGTGCGGTAAGACTGAGAGCTCTACCTACAATGCCATCAGAAAGGTCAGACTTTAAGAGCAGCCTTGTGGACCATGGTTTCTTTGTGTATTTGGTGGCAACTTTTCTCAACGAGATCAAGCAGTTTCTCCAAGTTCATTGCCCATGAATTGAGAATGTCATTGCTACCCTTTGCGACTTCAAAACAGACTATTCCCATCGGCCTGTCAATCTTTGCCACCAATGCTTTGGACACAACCATATCAGAAAGATGTCTCTCAGCTTCCTACACACCAGGGAACAAAATATTAAGTTAATGGATGGTAGCGTCTGCCAAGTAACCATGACATAAAAAAAATGTGTTCGGTAACTTTGTTCCCTTATCTGGCAGGTATTCTACATAATATAACTACTGGTCTCATCATTGCTCTTCCACTGTGATCAACACTAAAGGGCATCTATAAAGTTCTTTTACATGGTCATGGAAAGTTGATGCACTTTTTACCCTTTTTATGGAACGATAAGAGCAGTAAAATGTTTGGCAAAGCTAATGATACACAAGAAAAACAGAAGAGTAAAGAACCAAAAGATCCAAGGATAAGCTTCCATGTTAATCAGGACTTTCATTGGCAAAGGTGGCTCCAGGTGATATATTACAACTTAGAACGTAAGGCTATGGGAAGAATAGTCTTAAATGCAATACCTGTACTGTATTACTACTTATTCTATTCAAAACACAAGGAGGCCTAATCCTGTTTCATTAATATTTGATAAGCTGAACTTTAAATTAGGAAGCAAGAGCTATGCATCTGACAACTGCTCTGCACATAACAATTCATTGAGATTATATTAAATATTAGAAGTTGACACAATCAATTTACCAACTAGCTGGTTTTAGTACTTGGAAGTGAAAATATTTTCACACATCTAGAAAGGTGAGGCAGGCAATATCAGCAAATTATGCACGCGAGTAGACAAGCATGCTCATGGAAGAGCAACCATCCAACAAATCCTCCACTCCCACTCGAAAGGATCCAAAAGAAATTGATTAAAATAGAAAAGGAGCACAAAACACCTGGATGCTGAGACACAACAATTCGGCAAGTCTCTTCATGGTAATCCTCGAGTAGTACTTCGAGACAACAAAGATATTCTGAAAAGTGCCAAAGAGTGTCTCAAATTATATTTCAAAGTTATGTCAGTTAGAAAAATGAGGGGATTTTTGTGCTTGGGAGAAATATTACATGTTCAATTATTCTCAGCCTTAAATCCTCAGCTGCTTTGTCACCCAAAGATCCTCCCAACAAGTTATTTTCATTTTCAAACTCATCCTTGTACGTATTCCAAAGAGATGTCCACTGAATGACCTCCATTGTCATCAACTGTTTCAACAGCAATCTATTCAAGAAAAATGCATAGGGCTAATTGAGAAATCAGTTTGTCCAGGATATAGTCAAAGAGAAACAATAAGATAAAGTTACGCATACTTGAATTTTGGAAGTTCAGAAAGATTCTTATCCTCCAAGGTGGAATTTAGAAGGCTTGATTGCATGGGATCATGTGGGGACAGTGCCAAGTACCAACAGATTTTCCTTAGCACCTAGATATTATAAGATATCAGAGCAAGCAAATAGAATAAATAGAACCATGGAAGGAATAAAGTGAAGACAAAGATTTACTGGAATCCATTGCGCTGGGTTTTCTTTGACGGATCGAATCTCATAAATTGACTTGTAGCATCGAGAGATTTCAATGTAATCGTTGTTATGGGTGTAATATCTAAGATGACAGGGGGAAAAAAAACAAAGCATAAGATACATCAACAAGAATTGAAATACATGTCAATTCCCTTTGCAATAAGAGGGTGAGCTGTAATGCATTTATGTAATGAACAGATTCAACACAAACATAAAGATGAGCAGATGAAAAAGCAAGTAGCACGGCAAAAAAGAAAAGCTTGAACTTGTTAGGCCCCCAACATCCTTACCAAGAAAGGATGAAACTTAATAATAAAGTGGGCCGTTGTATTAAGCAATATGAAAAAAATAAAGAAACAGAGAAAATGAATACCGGATCATCAATTCATAGTAAATTCGCTTCAACTCTAAAATTGATGGTATATCAACTGGAGCTTCTTCAATAATATTTTCACCTTCCTTTGGCTTCTTCTTTTCTTTCGAAGTATCAACGTCAAAGACTCTTGGACTGATCTTCCTTGAAAGAATTTGGGCACGGACATAATCTTGGCGATCTAGGCATAGACGTACCTGCCAAAGTCATTTATAAACCAATAAGCACATTGGCACATTATCATTTCAATCCATTTACATGTCCACAAACTTGTTTGCAAGTCAATATTAGTACCATTGCACAAGAAAATGACCCTATCAACTAAACATAAAATGCTCCACAAGGAATAAAGAAAGAGATACGTACTTGTTCAAGGATGAAAGCAATTTTCTCTGTTTTTGCCATAGCACCAAAAGTTTCCACCTGGTTGTAAAAATAAGAGTGTCATGTGAATTACTTAATAGCAAAATAAACATAAAAAGGCAGCTATCATGAGATAAATAGCTGCCACAACTTACTGCGACTTCTTGCATCAGTTCAGCAGCTTCAGCAATAAGCCCCTGTTCTTCCTTGATCTTAGCTAGTTTTTTGATCAACCGAGCTCTCTCAATCTCAACATATATCTACAGCAATATATTCAATATTATTAGCACTAGACATGAGCAAGAAGCAAGCTTTATAATTGAATTCAACAAACTGAAATGCATCAGTGGTGTCACCTTCCCTGCAGACACATTATTAAGCGTTTCAATCAATTCAATGCGCGTGTCAATATCTGGAGTCTGATCGATGTATTGCATTGCTTGCTGCACCATTGCAGTTACAGCCTGCCCAGGAACAAGATTGAGAAAAAAAACTCTCTATCAAAACAAATGTCTTTTTCCTTTTCTGGTTTTGACGCAACTGATAAAGGAGGAAATAGCAACGGTCACCTGTTTGAGTTGGCCGCGCTTTTTGGAGAGAAGAAGAATTTGGTCATTAAGAGTCTTCCAGTCTCCGAGTTGGAAGCAAAGGTGTAGAATTTCGGTGACAGCATTTTTGGTGCCGGCGACGTCTCCGGCGAGCCTCATCTGCTTCTCGACATTCTGCAACTGCTCTATCGCCGTCTCCAAATTGGATTTGGCTTCCTGTTTCCTCCAATCCAAAGAACCACACCACCGAATCAAACAACCAAACAAACACAATCAAAACCAATTGGAAGTAACTGCAACAAAGACTCACCATCTTCGTTGCAGAGAAATTGACAGATAACCCTAAATTCAGTTTGGCCGTTAACAAGTTTCGAACTTCGGAGGAAAAAGAACACAATCTTGGAGGGAGAATTACATTTCATTTATTATTTCAGTTACCTCCTTCAACAAGAAAGAGACTTAACAGGCCGGCCCATCTATTCACTCCCACTAAAAGCCCAAAAAGGCCCAATAAGATAGACCCTATCACAGCCCAATTTTTTTCCCTATTTATAATTGAACGTATATTATAGTTGAGTTTATTTTTAAAATATGTTATTGTTCAAAATTAATATTTTGATATTAAAAACTCTAAAAATAATTTTATATTACATTTATAAAAAGTTATTTTCCTGCACATATAATAATGCGACTTAATTCAATTATATCAAATATTAATTTGAATAAATATATAAAATCAATATGGGTTATAATATAATTATGTTACACAATCACATAATTTTCATCACCTATGTAATAATTAGTCATATAACAATTTCTGTTAAAGTAATTTAATAAATTTTTTTAAATTTTTTATGCCTTAAAGTATTTTTTTAAACAATTTATAAAAATAAGAATATTTTAAAATTATATGAAAAATCTAAATCATTTACCTTTTAATTTTTGATGTGAGCCTTTAGATTTAAGTTGACCACATTATATATATTGTTTACTTTTTTTTTCTCTTGAAATGCAATTGTAATTATACCTTTTAAATATTTTCTTATAACAAATAAAAGCTCCAATTAACTAATATTAATAGCAAAAAAGAGACTATTTCAAGTAATAATTTAATATAGATTTCTTTAATGGAGAAAAATGGAAAGAACAAAATGATGTAGAAACTCAATTTGCAAATTCTTTTTCCTTTTTTAACTAAGAGTCCAGTCACCAAAATTTGAAACAATAATACAAATTAAAGAAGGAAAAAAACTAGTATACACTTAACTTGTACTGCAGTTCTTCCTTTCCATTGTTCAACCACTTCTTAAGAAAGAAACTATAGCAACTTCACAAGCTCTCATTTCTCCTACCATAAAACTCACGAGGGTTCTTTTCTTGTTTCTCCATTTGATTCTATTCAAGGTTGCAACAGGAAAGGAAAATGGGGTCATGTCGCACTACCGAATCGAATTTCGTCGACCCCTTCAGAGTTGCGGCGCTGGGATATCTTTGAAAGGTCATTATCAATCTCCAGATTGTCTTCTACTTTGGTTCGATGGTCCCCGTCTGCATCGTCTATCTTCAGGCGAATTGCCGGTATAGGTGTCTCTTCTCTCACATATGCCCGGAAATTGTTTCTTGAAGGCTTCGTCTTTGTGCAGAATACCTCAAGGAAGTTCTTCATGCATCCTTGATTGTATACATTGATTCTATTGACTGCTCCATACCGAAAGTTTTCGTATGTGGTCTGAAGCATGCTAACAAATTAGTAAAACTTCAGGCAATTCAAAGGAGTATGAGAACTCGATATGGTGCTGGATAAAATCAAATTCAGTAACTTGTGAATGTTCAACAAAACATCATTCCTGATAGTCTTCAGAATGCATGAAACTAACCTGATTTCTACTAATGAGGTAGAGATGGAAGCAAGTAAGACCTCCAACAAACCAGAGGAAGAAAAAGCAATAGGCCATTAGTATCACAGAAGCTGGTGACTGTTTTATTGCCTTCCAGACAGGTCCATGATCATCCATGAGAAATTTAATGTTTAAGGCTGACATTGCAAAGATGAATATGCAGAGAAGAGCCGCCGAAGAAATGAACAGAAAGAAGTATCGGTAGTTGCGCTGTCCAAATATAAACCACCTTAATTAGAACGATACTCCAACCGAGGCAGACCAAAAAGGGATAGTTGCTACTTATTACAACCAAAGTTTAGTTTAAGAAAATTTCAAAACTCTATTTCACAAGATATCAGTACACAGTTCCAACTCTGCTGCACTTTACCAGAGTCTTTGATGATGGATCAAGAATCACTTTGGTCAAACCATAAACATTCCATCAACTAATATGAAAATTCCAAAACAGGCACCTAATGACATGTCTTATATATACTCGGTTAATAGAAACTTGCTCTAGAAAAAAAACGTTATTCTTTCCTCTCAGTTTAAGAAGAAATTTCAGCTACTTTAGTTCAGCTCATGAATACAACACAAGAAGCATAAGAATCAATAGGTCCAGGTCCAAGGTAAAATTTCATCTCGTCCAATCACCTATCAAAGAAGAAAATTTCTTAAAGTGAAGATTGCTTACCAATCCAATGCACTGCCCAACCCATGGACAATGGTGATCAAATCGCTCCACACAATTATCACATACAGAGCAATGCGAGCATCGGGGTGGACGATATAACATACATGTCTCGCAATACTTCACCTTCACACAAAAGCCATTGACAGTGATTTCTTTTGTGCGTGGTAATCGTGGTGTTGGTGTTTGAGCTTCAACAGAAGCTGCAGAGTCATAACAAATCTCTTCCTCTGGTGGACGTAAGTTACGAGGAACTATTCCAGGGTCTTGGGCTGAAGTAAGTATAAGAAGTACCAGTACCTACAGTGATAAGCTTTTGATTACAATTTTACCAAAAGAATGGAAACTTAACTATGCTAAAAAAATTTAATATTTCTACAGAAAAGAACGTATAAGTAAATCAAAACTCCACCACAGGTCAGAGCATAAAATTTATTCAAATGAGGCAAAGGACAAAGGAAAGAAGCAGCTGAAGACAATTGAGATTTAGTAATCTGAAGGACTTACATAGATTGTGAAACCAATAGCAACAAGCAGAATTGCATAGCCTGCATTATAAGCTGGAATTGCATGGATTAGGTTCCGTGCTACATGCGTACAAAAAATAACAACGGGAACCGTAACAAGCAATAGGGTGACAAGCAAGGACCTAGCATCTGGTCCAAACATAAGCCTGCCTCTGAAGATGAATATCTGCAAAATAAATCCAATAGAAGAGACAATTATTCAGGAAAGGTTGAAAGCAAAGTATCTGGAAATTGACAAAGAAAGTGAGCACGGGGATGAACAATAAAGATTCTGCCTTGACCTGTCGTTTTCTACCATCTCTCTTAAATATGCATGCATCAAAACCAATGTATATACTGTTAGAATTCCATTTTAAAACATGCAGGAACCAAATAATTGCTGCTAAGAATCTTACAATCCTTTCGCTCAAAATAATCATTAAGGTAATTATGAGCAAAACTGAACTTTTCCAAGTTGGCAAACAATGAAATGAGCAGGTGAACTTGCCTTCCACATTCACTGAGTGGAAAAGACTAAACTTTCTGAAAATAAAACCAAATTTAAGGTCCAAAACCACAAGCTCTGAAACTATGTTGAAATGCAATGCCCACATGAAACTGTTTACCATTGTTAAACTCACATAAGCACTTTAACAGGGTAAAAAGCTAAGAATGAAGAGGAAACTGAAACAAGGGACACAAAAGAATATAAGTTTCTGCTAACGAAATCAATCCATAACCCGAAAGGCCAATCATTGCAATAACAAAAACAGTCAACTAGCCTGTTAATCTTGAAACCCATGTGTCATTGTTTACCAAAAACAGAAAAAGCATCATAATCAGCAAAAGTAAGGCAAACCCAGATCGCATTTCGCAACATCGGTTAGAAATCAAACAGAACACCAACAAGAATCAACCAAGAAACTACACAACATGCACATGAACAGCATGAGACAGAGAGAAAACCGTACATTGCGTCCCTTCCACACTTGGTAAACACGCTTAGCCATTAGGAAACAATTTCAGTAACAGGCACAAGCAAAGTAGAAGGAGAAACGAATCTTTCAAAGTTATTGAGCAAGTTCATTTCTTTTGAGAGAGAGAACCAAAAAAGAAGGAACTTTCTTTTGTAGGGGCGGTACTTCTGTTCAAAAAAACAAAAAAAACAATGAGCTGTAAGGAAATGATGGAGCAGTGGTGGGGATGGTTTTGTTGGAAACTTGCTTTAGATACCCTTTTTGGGAATTTGAGAGACAAAAACAAAAGACAGAAACATCGGTAAAGTGATAGTTTGGGACTTGGATTGATGAGGGGTTAAGGAATCACACGTTACATTCCACAGTTCTTGGTATGAAATTCTCGTCCCGATGACGTGGGAATGACCATTTTGGTCTCTTATCTATCATTTTGGAGATCAGACGTGTGGGGTAGCAGAGGCATTATCACAAAGAAAAAAAGGTAGATCTTGCTCAAATCTTCTTTCAAATTGTGCTTTGTTGGCTTGACTAGTTACACAGTTTTTGACTCGATGTGTTGTGCCAAGAAAAAAGATATATCATTATCTTGTAAACTAAATTAGGGTTTCATTTTGTTCTAGTTCAAATTTAGGTTCAGTTTAATTTCAATAATTATAAATTAATTAAATTTTAAATCATATTTGAACTTTATTAAAAAAATTCAAATCAACCCCATTGCTAATACTAAAAATAACAAATAATGTGTTCAAATATAGAGCTAAATGCTTTAATTAAAAATAAAATTAGAATAATATTCTTATTTAATATTAATTTTCACTATATATATAAATAGTTAATATTTTTTCTTATAATTTATATTTTTGTTCAATTTAGCAGAGCAATGGCAATAGTCCTTTTTTTCATTGGTCCTGCCAAGTCCTTTCAGAAAAGATGTTTTATTCTTTGTTTGTTTCAATCATTTGAAATTTTCTTGGGGTTAGAGCTGGGCTGATAATAATTTTTAAAAATTTATACTGAAAATTAAACCCATAACACAATAAATTTAAAGATTTAAAGAGTCATTATCATAAAATTAGTTAAATATTAAATAAACTTGAAGAATTTAAGATAATATTGAAGGAGACTTTTCTTAAATAAAAATTAATTAGTTTATTTTAGTTTATAAAAATCGATTAGTTTATAAAAATTGATTGATTAATTAATAAACTAATTAGTTGTTAACACCAAGAGTTATTAAAGTAAACTAAACTGAAAAATTATAACCAAACCAAAAATTGATTAGTTCAAAATTTTTACATTGAACCGTCTGAACCGATTTGAATTTTTAATCATATACAAATAAAGATGAAATAATTATAAAAAAGAGAATTATGTATGGAGATAATATTTTTTTGGGTTAATTACCAAAAAAAGCTCAAATTTTCTTCAATTTTTCAATTATACCTCGAACTTTAAAAAGTAACAATAAAATGCTTAAATTTTTAATCTTTTCAATTTTAGTTCAAACTTCAAAAAGTAGCAATAAAATGTTCAAACTTTCAAATTTTTTATATTCTAACCTGATGTTAGTATTTCCGTTAAGTTTGCTAACGTGACTCATTTCTTGTTTCGGAAACCTTAACTATTAATACATATCAACTAAAATTAACACAACAAATAAAGATTAATAAAATGACGTCGTTTAATCACATAATTAAAATGATGTCGATGTTTTAAAATGATCTAAATTAGATTACGCAACCCCGACGACCTTATTCTTTAATTTTAGTTTTTCCTTTCGTTTTTAGTTTGTTCTCTCGACGTCCTCATCCTTTGATTCTCATATTACGTAGTTCCAACGTCCTCACACTAAGGGCATCAGAAGAACGAACTAAAAACAAAGAACTCATTGGTACAATATGCTGTAATGCTAGAGTAATTTGGAGCGTCAAAAGAACACACAAAAAAACAAATGACTGAGAGCATCGGGACAACAACAGATAACGTCGAACTAGAATTGAAATAAATTTAAAGTTTGAGCATTTTATTGTCACTTTTTTAAATTGACGCTATAATTGAAAAGAATTAAAATTTTGGACATTTTATTGTTACTTTTTAAAACTCAGGTTATAATTAAAAAATTGACAAAAGTTTGAGTTTTTTTAATTAACCCTATTTTTATCTTTACTTCCAACCGAGAGTAGACATTGATGGCAATCAACAAATTTTTTAAAATTTTAGATCGAATTTTTTTAAATTTAAGTTTAATATTTGATCTCGAATATAGGTCTCATTAATTTATCATAGTTAAGGATAATAATGGATTAATTAGGTCATTGGTGCCTACCATAAATAATTTAAATCTAGTCCAATTTTAATTAAGTTTTTATTTACATAATATTTACGTTGCCTTGCCACTACTTATCAATTTAGTAAAAATCTCATTAAAATATAAGGTACCAAGAGGTCTTGTAAGTTGTAATATACAGCTTTACTTCTAACTAATAAATAAACTGTTTCTCATAGACCCATGTAATGAAGAAAAAAGCACATACGCATATTAAATATTTAAAAAATAAAAATAGACCTAAGTACCTAACACATGACAATAATAAAAAATACAAATAAATAAAATTGTATTAATATTTAATAGTCAATGTAAAAATGACAAGTATGTATAAAGTTTAACATATTATGAAATATTTTGATTATCATGAATATAAATGCTTTTAAATAAATTAATTCTAAAATAAATAAATATATTGCAAAAATATATTCTTTAATAGTTAAAATATCTCTTAACGTTAAATAGCTTCAATGCCGCTCTTCTTCGTAACATTTTCCCGATAAATGCTGTCTAGCATTTTGGGCTTAAACTTGCAACTCATGACGAGCCCATCATGTACAAAGCCCAAATATCATCTTCAACACCAAAAACCTTCTGGATAGGTCCAAACACCGAATCGTAGCCGTCCATCGGGAGTAAAAACCCTAGGACAAAAACCCTAATTTCCAATCCCCTCTCCATATAAAGGACTCCCCTACTTCTTTTTGGCTTCTACCGCTCTGAATGTTGGTTTCCAAGCCTTGCTACATTTCATGCTCTATTATGCATTTCTCGTCTTATGCCTTTTGTTAATTTGTTGATCATCGTTTTTCAGTCAATGATCTTTATATTTTTTTGGACCCAGATGGAATTGGTGATCATTTCTTAACCTGTTGCTGTGAATTTCAATTGGGTATGTCTATTTTTTGTTGTTAAAGGCTTATAATCATTCGTTATATGAATATAGAGTTGAGACTTGAGATGTTTGTCTTTTATCTTGGGTTAGATTGCTGTTGGGTGATAAGGACGCTTTAAGTTGATAATTTTGGTTTCAAGTTTTTTTCTAGTACTTTGTGGGGACTAAACGTCTGCCCCTTTAGCAGGAATTAGAGTGCTATAGGGATGAACAAAGTCCCTCACATTTACCTTTGGATCCATCCTATTCACTTTGTCAGCGTTGTTTGATTCTTGGTTCCTTGCTGATCATTAGAGGGTGGAACATGAAAAAAGTTTCCATCTTGATGAATTGCCTTGGATGAGTGACATTAAGGATATATTTGATAGTTTATTGACTCTTGTTTGTGTTATGTTCGCGCATGTGTGTTCATCAAATTCATTATTAATCTGTTGATAGCTTGAGCACTGGAGGTCAATGATGATATTTTTTAAGGCTTGTTTCTCAAAACATTCGCAGTGGCCGCCTAAGAGCTTTCGCCTTCGCCGGGCTTGAGAGTTTATGCTGTTTTCATCCTTCCTTGGATGTCTGAGACCTTCATATATTGTCTTAATAAATAACCTGTTTCTAGTTTGATTGACGAGCTTTGCACTTTGTGCCTTCATATTTTCAAGATACGATTCTAACCAAATTAATGCATTTTATGTTGTTCAGTTTATTTTCCTTTTTTTTAATTAAAAGCTAAAGCTGTATAACCTGATCTGTTAGAGCTTGCCCCAAGAATGTTTTCTTGGTTTGACAGATCTTTTAATCAGTGATAGAAATAATGTATTCCTGTGGATGCAATCTAATTTGAGTTGGTAGTTTGCCCGTGTACTTTTTTGATACTGTGATTGGTATACTTGATATGTTTGTTTATTGGCTTATGTTTTCCCGTAAATTTATTTTCAATTTGTATAATTTGAAACCAATGATGAATTTGGATAATTTCTCACGACGGTCGTCTGAGACACATCATGTGTTTTCACTGATGCATTGATCCAATGTATCTGATGGTTTCATCTCTGGTTTTACCGGACTCATGTCTATATTGTTTATATCGTTTTTGCACATTGGCTTTGGGACTCTTGTTAGCCTTATAATATGAATGAGACTTGCTGCCTTTTGTTTGATTAGGTTGGGAATTTACCAGTCCAGAACTTAGTCATGTATGCTTGAAGTGAGGCAATCACTGGGTATGCACTTGCTTGCATGATGTTTTTAATTTTTAGAAAATGGCTACGGGTGAGAAATGAGCATTGTGATGATCTAATTTATCCGATACATTTCATGAAAGGATAAATACCTCCTACTCATACTGAATGCTCCTCACTTTAAATTTGATTTCTCTTTTAATCATGATTGCTTTGTGCATTACTTAAATACTTTCAGATGTTATTAACATAATGAAGTTTAAGGTTGTAGTGGTATATCTTGATGATGATTTATATTGCTTTGAGATCTATTAGTCCTTGAAATTTGTTACCATTTTCTAGCTCAGCTGGAACTCAAGCATTTATTGATTAATGCAAGATCAGTAGCTTTGTTCATAAGCAGTGTCTCAGGTAACAGATTGGTAGTAATGTGGGTTTGTGGGTTTAAGCATGTTTGATTATGCCCATATAGGTCAGTGATGTTAACAATGAAGGCTTGTTTCTCAAAACATTCGCAGTAGCCGCCTAAGAGCTTTCGCCCTTCGCCAGGCTTGAGAGCTTGTGCTGCTTCAATCCTTCCTTGGATGTCTGAGACCTGAACATATAATTCTTATATATATATATATATTGCTTTACCTCAAGAGCTAATGATCAGAATCAGACTTTAATATAAAAATATTGAGTTTGGTGCCCGTCACCATTCCCATTTCCTTCTCGTATTCATTCCAGGAGATCGTTTCAATTATGCTGTAGTAACCTTCGTTGGACGTCTGAAGCATGTGTATGAAAGATAAACTCGTTTTTGTTTTGATGTCTGTCCAAGTGCAGTTTATTGTAAGAATTGTTTGGACAATTATTTATTGTTCTTTTTTCAGTCTTTTTCTGTATCAATAAAGAATTAAAACGTTATTTTTTTAATCAATTAATGTTGATATCTATAATTTTAAAGGTGACCAATATTAGGAATAATATTGCTAAATATGAGATATCGCTCTGGTTTGACAATCAGTTGATTGCATTTAGCTGATAGTTAATTATATTAATTGATTTGACCAGGGAATTTCATTAGTTATTTATTAGAGATGTTTGGTAAAATTAAATATTTAGTATTAGCTATTTATGTATAACTTTTAAAAAAATTATAAAATATATTTTAGTATTTAAATATTTAATTTTACAAAAAGTTAAGTCTAATTTTAATAAAAAGCATAGAACATATAATAATAAGAATAATAAAATCTTATGTAATATGCCTAAGACGGTTGAATGAAATATAAGAGTTAAAAATCTAGAAAAATGAAAGAAGAATTTTTGGAGTATATTAGTTATGTTTTTACTGGGCATTTATTTGTATTTTAGTCGTGCGTAAATATCTAAATGGAATGATCTTAAGTTTAGATTAAATTAAAGATATATTACTATATTTTATATGAATAAATCAAATTTGAATTCCGTCTTTAAGAATTTCAAAACTTGTCTTGAAGTTGAGTACAGAATGTTGTCATAATTTGAGAACATCTCGTAATATTTTGAGTATAACTTGTAAAATAATGAACTAAATTGTGTGTAACTTGATGTCATTAACATCTCTCTTTTTTTTGTCAAAATAAGCATGCAAAATTGACCCGAAAATTTATTTTGAGAAATGAATAAGGGATTATTAGGTAGTGTATAATTGTGCAAAAGTATGATTATGATAGAGAGGAAACATCAGTGAGTTGCACGATTGTACACAAGTACGATCGTGAAAACATCGGGCAATTGCACGCACTATCAATTTGCATTGCCATTTTGACAAAGAAAATGAGGTATTTAAGCAATGCATTCTTCTAAACAAATGTTTCATTATGTATTAAGTTTATAATGATACCAATTTCATGTAGTTTGATTCAGTATTTTGCAAGTTATATTAAAATATTACAAGATATTCTTAAACCGATACAACACATTGTACTCAACTTCAAGCTAAAATTTGAAACTCTTAAAGACAATTTAAATTCGATTTCTGCATGAAAAGTATAGCAATATGTCTTTAGTTTAATCTAAACTTAAAATCATCTCATTTGGATGTCTACAGATCAAGATATAGCTAAAATACAGATGCATGTCTAAGTGAAATGTTACAACTAACATACTCCAAAAAATTTTCTTTCACTTTTCCAGATTTTCAACTCCTATACGTTACATTCATATCATAGTTCATCAATTCTACATCATTTCATCTTCATTCTCACCTCAATTTCAGATCAATATTATTCATAAACCATGGTTGATCATAAACACAAAAGCAGAATATCAACGTATACATACATTCATCAAATTTTTGTACACATTCTACTCCACTATCATGATCATTTCACCTTCGAACTATCATCATATATATTTGTAAGTCACCATCGTGGTAAGTCACTCCCGTAATTAGCATTTAGCTTAAATCACCATCGTGCATGACTAGTGATTTAGCATTTAACTTAAATGTTAGTCATGCACGGTGATAACTTACTAAGTCACCTCGCGATTAGCATTTAACTTAAGTCACCGCCATGCATGACTAATATTTAAGTGACTGTCACCACCTTGCATGACTAGCATTTAAATTAAACGCTAAGTCACTCCCGTGCGTGGCTAGTGACTAATTATACTGCTATGTGTTCACCTCCGTGTGTTCATCTAATATCCTTTTACATATATACTGTTATGTACTGCTATATATACTATTACATATATCCCTTTACTTATACTTGAGATAGTGTGCATACCCAGAATAGGTAAAGACAAGGTATGTCTTCTTTAGCTATTCCCCAGGGTTTGGGAATAATTAAACCTGAGATTGACTATTCTAACTCTCTTTTTCTAACCTTACACAAGAATAGGTAATTGTCAGAAATACAATAGGAATAGAATACTTATTCCATTGAGCCAAACATATTGTAAGTTCCTTTTGATTCAAAACAACCCAATCAATAGTTTAAAACAACAGAAATGAGAACGAAGAGCAACCGAGAACTGAGGGCAGAATGGTCATTGCCAAAAAACTAATTAAGCTGTTTGGTCCAAAACGCTTCACATTTAGAGCTTTTCACAACTAGCTTATAACCAAACAATAAAACAACATTTTAATATAGTCAAACCTCTAATTTGGATCAACCAGCTGAAAAACAACTTATCAGTACTAAACGACTCCGTAATATCATTTACAAAATTTCATGTCACAATGTAATAAAACTAAGCATGTAATTTAGTTAGTTTTTTTATTAAACATTGATTTTTAAAGTAAACCTTAAATTTTATCATTAGCAAAAAAGAGAGTAAGTGACAACAAACTGCAATCAATTATGTCAATGTTAAAAAAAGAGAGTTTTGTTTTGATTAATTTTAAATTTTTTAAAATAACATTTAAAAGATATCAAATTTAATATTTTCATATATTAAAGTGTAATACTGTAAAACCTCGATAAATGAATATTCGATAAATTAATAATCTCGATTAAATAATAATTTTCTCCAGTCCCTACTTGGGCCAATGGGATAAAATAATAACGTCGCTAAATGCATAAGATAATAATTTTAAAAAAAATCCTTGAGGCCCACTGAAAATATAAAATAATAATTCATTAAATAAGTATGAAAATTACATATGTAATTCATAAAATAAAGCACTTCCTAAA
>JANIPN010000219.1:1483603-1499214 GCA_027478595.1 Erythroxylum anguifugum
TGGATTTGAAACGAGAAGAAAACGACAAAAAGCAGAGCAAAACAGAAGAGCGCTTGGCGGGAAGCAATTTTGATGTGACGACGAAATAGGAGGGAAACAGAGAGCGTATGGGCCTGAGGCCTTGGGCTATGAATTCAGAGGCCCTTTAATTTTTGCATTAAACTTTTTTTTTTGACATTATTACATTAAACTTTTAAAGTTGAAATCTTGGCCAACCTAAAATATATAAAATATTTGATCAAATTTTAAATGGACATATTTATCATACTTTTATTTGTACGTATTTTTATTTTTATTTATTCATTTATTATTATCTTGTATTTGTATTATTACTTTATTATTTTCGTTTTTTATCAAAAATAGTCTCTCTATTAATTAGAAGTAAGGAGTATTCTACTATTATATTGTTACTTTAAGAATACTTTTTGGTAACAAAATTTTAATTCAAATATTTTCGAGAATATTTGAAAGTTCTAAAATATTTTAATTTTTTTTAAAAAAATAAGATTCTAAAAATGTTAGAAATTACTAACTCTGAATTAAATCAAACTAAATTAAAAAGTTTTATTTGTACATTAAATCATATTATATTCAAAATTATCGCATGTTTTGATATATAATAATTATTTGGACTCATCTTTTAGAGTTATAAAGTCTAACATTAATCTATTAAAATTAGGAATAGAAATGGGCTGATTCATGGGCCTAAATTTAAGTATTTTTAATGGGCCAAATCAGGCTCAAACTAATTCGAGATTCAATTTTCTAAGCAAAATGACATTGTTTTATTTAAAAAAAATAGGCCTCGAATAGGCCTTAATACAATTAAAAAAAAGTTGTTTTACGTTTTTAATTTTAAAAAATTTATTTTAAAAACTTTAGTGAGATCAGCCCATGGGCCAGTTCATTGTCACCCCTAATTAAAATCATGTAGTTAAAGCATTCGTTAGTATGCATAATTCCTTTATTATATTTATATCACATAATATTTGAGACCTAGACATATATAAGGTTTGATTAAATTTCTAACTATCCCTCACCTTATATAACTATAGGGTTACTCATTTATCAAGTGAACAATATATTTATATCATCTCACGATAATTAAAAAAAATTACATTTTATTGCTTAAATATTATTGTTTTATTTAAAATTTAATTAATTAAAATAATTTCATTTTATCTTAATTTTGATTTGAACCAACTCGTTTAAAAAATTTGAGTTAGACCCTAATATAAAATGATAATGTATTTATTTCTCTTTAAAAATTAAATTTTAATTATAATATCAAAATGTTAATATTCAAATTACCTTCAACACTATATTTATAAAAATTTGGAAATAAACTCTGTATTAGTTAAAGGTAAAACTATGCACTATTAAACTTCTCCAGACTTCACTTATCAGCGGAATTCATGCTAAGTGTTGTTGTTATTATAAATTTATCGTAAAATTTAACGAAGAACATTATACATCTATAAATAAAAGTTGATGTGATCCTAAAAACAAAACCTAGCAAGATGAAAGCCTTATTTTACAAAAATTAAAAAAGTTTTATAAAATCAACATATTGTCGTTTTCATAAATTTATTATAAAAATATAAAATATTATAGATCTACACGTAAAATTTGACGTAACCCCTTGAAAAAAACACAATTGAACAAGATCCAACATTGTGTTTACGAAAATTGAGAAGACGTTATTGTGTTTCAAGAACAAAGTGATGGATAGCAAACATGAGAAATGAAGTGGAAACGCAATTGCAATGAAAAGCCAGAGAAATATTGAATGGAAAACGTATGCGTGAATAGCGTGTGTGTGCTTCACCAATCGGCCAAAAGCAACAAGAGAATGACTCCTAACCTTAAATTCCTATTTCATTCCCACGTGAAAGTATATTTTCTTTTCTTTCTTCTAATCCTAATTCTACGAGGAAACGTAACAACTCCGTAAGTTCCCACCATTTTGGAACTATTTAATTTTTTAATATGAGCAAAGTGTAGAGTCTATTAATAAGAATTAGACTTGAGTCAACCATTATCCAAATAACTAGAACTAGTTGTTTGAATAGTTGTCTCTTACCAATTATAAACCTTTTAACAGTTTCATATCTAGGCAATATGAGACACTCTAACACTCCTCCTCAAATGCAACTGAGACTGGACATCCAGTTGTCACTTGAAATATACGCAGTGATAACTAGATCGGGTCACTGGGACTGAACATCCAGATGGACAACCGAGAAATTAATAATCCAAACCAAACCTGCTCTGATACAAAATTGAATTTTTTAATATGAGCAGAGTGTAGAGTCTATTAACAAGAATTGGGTCCGGGTCAACCATTGTCCAAATAACTAGAACTAATTGTTTGAATAGTTGACCCTTATCAATTATAAACCCTTTAACATTTTCATGTCTAAGCAATATGAGACACTCTAACAGGAACTCCCAACTTCTTTTATTTGTATTAGTTATTCAGTTATTTCAATCGTAAAAATTTTGTGGTTTGATTTATTTTAATAATTTTTGTTGTTAAAAATTTGATTAGTTTATTAATTGATTAGTAATTTTCGTAAATTAATAAGTTTTTATAAATCATAATAAATCAATTAAATTTTAATTCAATTAAATTTCTAATTATTGAATTGTCAAGAACATTCTCTTTCAATTGTATTTAAATTTTTTAAATTTTATTTAATCTTAGCCAATTTTGTGACAATTTAATATTGGTTAAAATTTTTAAATTTTAAACCACTTATATTACTGGTTTAACTTTCAATTTAATTTTTAAAACATTGATTATAATATATATAACGTGGTTAGGAGAAAAAAAAAAGCCTTCAATAATTAACTAGGCCTTAAAGGCAATTAAACACATCAAATGAACATATAAATGCCTTCATGCTCAAGGATGGAAAAAAAGAATACACATACAACATAATAAAAAGTACAAAAAAATATAACTAGTAATTCTTTGTAATTAGATTCCTTCAATTTATGGATTAGATTTAATTTGAATTCAATCCAAGCAATAAAAAATTTATTTTATTAAATTAATCAATGTTGATTCAAATATTTCAAAACGTGATCCTTTAAGTTCAACTCCCATCTAAACGGGATCAGATTTTAACCAGTTCGTACTTTGTTCTATTAAATCTCATTTACTGTAAAATTCACATAAATGTGTGGATCAGATTAAGTGACACAAGGTTAGAATATCCTAATTAGGGTGCTCTAACCTTATCTAAACAAATAAAAAACCTTCAATGATTATTTAGGCAATAAAACAATTAAGGCGCGTCAAATTGAGTTTGATTTGAAATTTGATTCAAATAATATAAAATTAATATCATCTAAATATTTAAAAATAAATTAAGTCGAACTTATTTAATTTACCGTATTTATTCACAATTTAATTTTTATTTTAAAAATTTTATAAAATGGAAATGTTACACATAAGATAAAAACAAAGGGAAGTAATTTATTTCACATGCCCTACTTTAAGGGTGATAGAAAAGATAAAGAGTGTCTTAATCAAATAAGTAAATACCATATTATATGCCTATTAAATGTGAATTTATTGTGCCTAAATTACAGGATGCCTGCTTGCTCTAAAAGTCAACATTCTTTAGCAAGTAACTTCCATGCATTCCTCTCCCAATCTCTTTCCACGTGGCGTGTGCCCTTTAATTATGAATTGAGAAGCATATAATATTTTTTTAACCTATTAACATATTATTGATTTAATTAAATACTATTTTATTATTTAAAACTACTTAATTTTAAAAACTATTTTTTTATAAGTATAATTCATCTCTTTATCTCTATTATTGAATGTCTTAAACAAAAAATTTAAATAATTAAGAGTTTAAAATTATTCATTATCAACACCCAATTGAAAACCTATTTAAAAAGATTTGATAATACGCAGCTTTAATTAGAGAGAGAGAGCAACAAACATTGATATACTTTCATTATTTTTCTAATATAAATCAGATTCTATTTGAAGTTAATTAACAACTAATCAAATTAAGCTCCCTTAATTAAACTAATTAAAAAAAGGAATATTGTACACGTGTATAGGTTCATGGAATGACAAAGGCACCTTAACGAAAATTCAAAATCCGTTACAATGAAAATAAAAAAAAAGAAAGGATATTTATTTATTTTAAATCAGTTAATTTTTTATTAACATATCTTAATAAATCGTGGTTATTATCGTCACATTTAATCCGAAATTTTGCAATAAAGCGAAGTTTGGAGAGGTCTGATAATATGCAACCTTATCCTTATTTTCGAAATTCTGCAATAAAACGAAGCTTAGAGAGGTCTAATAATACGCAACCTTATTCTTATTTTTGAAGTTCTGTAATAAAGCGAAACTTAAAGAGGTCCGTATAATAGTACACAACGTTACCCTTATTTCATAACTCATATTTAATTTTAAATATAGTATTTAATTTTATATTATCGAGTGAAATAAAAAATTATTTCTGCTGCAGATTTATTATATAAAAAAAAACAGTGTCTTTGGCTTTAATGGGTTTGATCGGAACTGTCGAGTTCATATAATCAAAAATTGTCTTTGAATTTCTTATTTTTGGTTCTTTTTTAGTGAAATTTTTAACGAAAAGAAGGAATTTTCGTTCAGACGTTTCAATCACCAAATTCCTTAATAACATCGTAAACCCCTCGAAGAGCGAAGCATTCTCTTCTTGTGCTTGTTTGGTTTAGTTTTGTGCTTCCGTTTTCTGTTTGTTTCCCGGCAAAAAGACTTTCTCAGCATTCCCTTTTTCCGGGAAAACAAAATTGAAGCGAAAAGGTAGAAGCGAATCGTTCTAGGTACAGTAGTGGTTGAGTTCGGGCTGTTGAGCTGTCATGAGTGTGATTTGCCGTAGATAACGTGTTTTTCGCGTGTAATTGTGTGGGTTCGTGCTGGATCTGCTTGTAAAGCTTTGAAAATTGGGTTCATTTTCGCGATCTAGTTGTGTTTGCTTGTTTGATTCGTTGATTGGGGTGTGTATTCGTCTGATTTCGGTTTTTGAGTGACAGTGTTAGTGGTGGAGGTTTTGTTGACGTTGTACTTAGAGGGTTTTAGTATGATTTTGATCTACTTTTCGGTGATTTATATTTTGTCGTCTTGTTTTCGTATTCATGTTTGAAATCACTAGTTATTATTGCGTTACGGTGTTTTATGATAGTGCTCGTTGTTAACGTGCTTCTCTGAGAATGGAGAATTCCCACGAGTGTTCAAAATTTTGATGTCGGCTTGTCCACTGGATGCGATTTGTGCGGTCGTTCATTGATGTGGTTTACATTTTAGCTTCTTCAAGTCAATAATTTTGAAAGTTTGAGTAATTTTGGTTTTACCCTTTTGTGCTTATTTTGATCTGCTTCTGTTACCGATGTCTCTTTAGCATTTCTTTTGCTTCATTTCATTATGATCTCTATTGTTTCAAGATCTCTGTTGAATATATTGCCATTTTGTTGATTTGGATTCTTACTTTTATTTAGTTATTTGTTTGAACAGATGAAAAATCTTCCGTCTGTATTTTTCCTTCTTTATTTCTTAATTCTTATTTTTCATCTATATCTGCAGGTTAGCTGTGAATATAGGGACAACTGAGCTTTGACCTTTGAGCGTAGTACTACGCTCATGAATAGCAACCTCTGAAGATTCTGCTGATAATTGCAAGATATAGAAGAAAATGTCTAAAGCAAGCGTGGCAGATAAGAAGGCAGCAATTGACGCAGCCTCATGGTTGTTCAATGTTGTTACATCTGTTGGAATAATCCTTGTTAACAAAGCCTTGATGGCTAACTATGGTTTTAGTTTTGGTATGTCCCTGATCACAACCAATATAATTGTAGTTTCATCTACATCTAGACTTGCATCACGTAAATCTTTGCTTATTTTTTCTAGAACATGTTTATTCTCTTAGATATATTGAGTGTCTGTGTGGTTGATTTAGGTGTAACCACGTTGATTGGTTTTATGTTCTTGTTTTCGTAGGACTTTGTTCAGTTTTGGCCACAACCTATATGCTAATAATGGTTTAGAAGTTTGGTCATCATATATATAAAACAAATTGCCACGTGAGAATTAAAGGGGTTTTTAGAATCACCCTTCTTCATCAAGGATACGGTGTATAGCTTATATAGGACGTCATAATTGTATTTTGTCCTTTTCTTAATTTAGAGTTTTGACTATGTTAAACAGTCCATACCCTTTTGTGCTTAGAAGTTAGTGTACTTTATGAAATGGATAAGGTTGAAAGGTAGCGAAGAAGGCCTTTACTTTCCTGTAAACAAGTTTTTAAAGCGGCACATGAACATTCTATGGTGTTTCAGCTAGATTCTTGTTCTATAAGCATTTTTTCTATTACAAACCTCATGACATAAAGGATTTATATGCTTGATCATACCATTTAGAGTGGAAAACTTCCCAGTCTGATCTCTCCTTAATATTAATTACGTATTTGGGACCGGCAATGGTATGGGGTCAAATGCTCTAGAATTTTCTTAGGATTTTAATCCTTTTGTTTCACTTGTGAAACTGATGCAATGGACGAAGGATTTAGAGAATTTAGTGTTACTGAAATTTATATAAACAATAAATTATAGGTCTAGAAATTACTTGTAGGTCTTAAATCCCAATATGAGAATTAATCTTAGGAAATAAATTTCAGAACAAGTATAAATATGTTATTATAATCTAAACATTAATTTGACCATTTCTATTAGCCTTGGAATATTTTGGAAACCTGCCTTTGATCTTATTAGATGTAGCCCTAATTTGAACATGTGTTCTGTGTTGAAGCATTGAATTTGTTTATTCTGCACTATCCCTGATCTGTTAATGGTTCATGCAGCTACAACATTAACTGGTCTACATTTTGCCACAACAACCTTGTTAACTTTGGTTCTTAGGTGGCTGGGTTATATCCAGTCTACTCACCTACCATTTCCTGACCTTCTGAAGTTTGTTCTGTTTGCAAACTTCTCCATTGTTGGAATGAATGTGAGTTTGATGTGGAACTCTGTTGGATTTTATCAGGTCAGTGTGAAATTCTGAGCTCTGTCTGTCTGTGTTGTGGAGAACATTCTAGAAGTCACATTGTTTTCTAATGTCTTTTAGAACCTCTTGTCAGATTGCAAAGCTAAGTATGATCCCAGTATCCTGTTTTCTTGAAGTGGTGTTGGACAATGTCCGATATTCAAGGGACACAAAGCTTAGCATAGTAGTGGTTCTCCTTGGAGTTGCAGTCTGTACTGTAACAGATGTGAGTGTGAACGCAAAAGGATTTGTGGCAGCAGTAGTGGCAGTTTGGAGCACTTCTCTGCAGCAGTATGTAAGTAATTCTACATTTCAACCATAATTTTGCACATAAATGGCATCATACGATGGATTGGTGATGGATCTTCAATGATCCATGATAAAGACATATTTAGCCTCAGGTTCTAAATTGTACTTTTATATGCAATATAATTCCCCTCATTAAGTAAGAACAATTGATTGGACTCTTACCATCTACTCATCTTATGGTTGAAGTTGAGATTTGTTCACTAGGTGCTTAGCTCTGCACGACTCCATTGGAATGTAGTTTACTTGTTCTTTTCCTAATCTTATGCAGTACCATGCATTTACTTGTTCTTTTCCTAATCTTATGCAGTACCATGCATTGTCTTGTTTCCATGGTATGGTTTATGATGTTGAGGAATTTTCTTATCATGACAGTATGTACACTATCTTCAACGGAGGTATTCTCTTGGGTCTTTCAATTTGCTGGGACACACAGCTCCAGCACAAGCTGCATCTTTGTTGGTGGTGGGCCCCTTTTTGGATTATTGGTTGACAGAAAAGAGGGTCGATGCCTACCCCCTTGGTTTCACATCTACTGTAAGTTTCTAATTATAATGTCAATTCTAGTTGGCATTGATTGGTTAATGAAGAACCCGACCAGTAAAACTGCTATCCTTTATTTTAAATGTTTTTGTTATCTGTAAACCTATCTGGATATAAACATCCTTGATCAACTCGTATGTTAACACAGAGACATTGTAGGAAACTAGTAGATTTTCGGTCGGATATTTTCACTACTAGGTTCTCTAGATCAGAAACAAAAGCATCTATCTGCCAATTGGGGTTCTCATATGCTGGCACAGCCATATGCTGCCTATTTTGCTTACTGTTTTGAGAAGTTGTAGCCTGGAATTGTTCAAGAATGACCTCATGCAGGTCCAATCTCAATTTCTGGAATTACTGGTTGGCAAATTTATGTGATTAGAGTGGTAGAGGAAACATAATATGCCATAGAGTCAGATATTTGGGTCTACCAGACGAGAATGAGCTGTTGTCCCTGTGAACCATAGGGAAGGTCAAAACTTTTACCTGAAAAATTGGGATTAATGACGTAATTAAGCACTACATGGCGTAGATCAAGCTGCAGAGTGATGACTTCAAAAGTTTTACAATTTCCCCTATATTTTCAACGGCCAAATGCAGTGCATTTTGATCTGAAGCCTACCCAGATAATCCATTTATCTCAGGAAATCCTTAAACGTCTCAAACTATCATTCGTGCCTGTTTGTAGTGATAAAATAGTTGGTAAGGTTTATTCTAACTCTTTGCTTCCTGGGAATCTGGTGCCTAACAGATCGTCTTGCAATATCTAACCATCATAGATAGTTTGAGGAGGTAGAGATGAGTATTGTTTTTCTTCAAACTTGAATAATTGCAGATTCATGAGTTCCTATGAGTCTTCAAAGCGAGTACCCTTCAGTTTTAAATTTCCTAAGCAATAATTCGTCACCATTGGTGGGGAAGTAGCTTCGCGCTGTGGTTTAGTGGAAATTATCCTTGTGCTTTTATATGTTATGCCTTGGGATATTAAGTGCTTGAATACTTTATTCAAGGATAATCCTGTTGTTCTTGGTTTGTTCCTATTGTGGATATTCAGAAAATTGTATTGCGCTGCACCAATCAACTTGGTTCCATGGCTTGACAAATTTTTCTCATTTTTGTGGCGGGACATATAATGCGTGCTCTTATTATTCTTGCTTTTAGAAATAATTACATGTTTGATTTGAGCTGCTCTTTGTTGTCTGCAGTTGTTCATAATCCTATCATGCAGCATTGCAGTAGGAACGAACCTCAGCCAATTTATCTGCATTGGCAGATTCACTGCTGTGTCATTCCAAGTACTTGGTCACATGAAGACAATTCTAGTCCTCATCCTAGGATTTGTTTTCTTTGGAAAAGAAGGTCTTAATGTTCAAGTTGTTGTTGGAATGATCATTGCCGTAGCAGGAATGGTCTGGTACAGTAACGCATCATCTAAACCCGGTGGCAAAGAACGGCGCAGCCTTTCAATGAATGGCAAGCAATCACAAAAACATGATAGGTTATCAGAATCCAGTGAAGGGGATGAAAAGGTGTAGAGTTTGGTTAAAAATTCTCTGGAGAACCATGACGAAAGACACTTAATGAATTATATTAGATCAGCTAATTTCACATGGCACTTTGGAGTTGGGAGGTCATAATCTTTGATTGCCATAATTTTTTCTCCGACAGATCTTTGATTTCATTTCTTTTCTTTTTTTAAATGTATTTGTTGTTCTTAATTTATTCAGGTGAAAGGATGCTTTCTGTGTGGGATGCAATATCCCCATATAAGAAACATTTTTCAAAGTTGCATTCTATAGTAATTTGTTTTCTCATTTCATATCCAACCCTTCAATTCCTTTCCATATCCTGAAGGCTTCTGATGTTTTCCTTTCTCCTTGTAAGATCTTGAACGCTAAAGACACATGCGCGATTCCATTTGGTGGACCGCTCTTGGCCAATATATGTGAGTATGCAATAAAAAGCAAATTGAAGTGATTTCAATGTACTTGATCTTGCAGACACATTTGAGTTGCATTTCGTCAGAATTTGACTGCCTAGTAAATGCTGAAATGAGGTTAGGTAGGTAAGAGTAGAGAAGAACCCTGAATAAATTGATCTCCACTAAAACAAGAAGAAGGTGGTCATAGATAGTGGTCCCAGATACTGTTAAGGGAAAAAAGAACAGTAGATGCACTTGGCACTACTACTGGGAGAGAACAGGAACAGGAACAGGAAGAGCAACATCAGCTGCCAATTAATCTGATATAATTGAGACATGGGAATTGGTGCATTCATCCAAAGCTCTTAATTGGTGGGTTAAATGTATATAGAAAGCCCCACTAATGAGTGTTGGACACAAGCTGCACACGTGCACGTGCTCCATTGATAAGGTAATGCAGTTTGGGGTCCCATTTTCTCTTCTTGGTTTTGTTTGGATTCATGGAAAAAAAAAAATCTACCCGTCTGTATTGAAATTTGTCTGCATTTACGGCCCCTTTCTCTAATTGGGGAAGATGGTTGCTTCAGCCTTTAGCTTCAGTAGGTTTATTATATGCAAAGCAAAATTCAGGCAGTGTAGTAGAGAGTTCATGATTTGACTCCAGATTGCCAGAGTAGTGAAATCTAGGTCATGCTGACTATGATGCTTCTTTGGAACAGATGTATCCAGTACTCCTGATACATCAAACTCTACCTTATAATTATTTTATCTTTTTTTTCTCATTACAGCTTTTTAATATCCAAAAAAATCACAGCAACTAACCTTTAATGCCTATTGAATAATAATCCTCAAATTGTTACTATAGGTTTGTCTGGTGAAGGCTTTAAACATTTGAACTAAGAAGAATATTTAAGATTTCTAGAAACCTTCAAGCCATTATATCTTGTTAGTCACATACTTTGGTATGATTCAAAATTAAATGGCATATATTTCATCACACTCAATCTGAAGTCCTGCAATAAAACGGGAGCTAGGAAGGTCTGATAGTATGCTGATTTATCCCTACATAATAGAGAGGTTGTTTCCGGTAGACCCATACGCAAATACAACAATACAATAGTGATGCAGGTTCAAGAGTAAATAAGTAAAAATTCGCATATATAATTTTAATAATTGATCCTAAATTTTAAAATAAACTCATATTCTCTAACTAATTTAAGTAATTAAGTATTTTTATTCTTAATTTAAACAATTAAAATCATTTAAACCTTCCCATGTATGTATACTTCAATTTGTATTACTTATCAACACTTCCTCAAATGGGCACTTTTGCAAATTATATCTTAAATAAGCCCCTTATAGAAAGTCTTCCATTTATGTATGATACTTGCAATTTAGGGCTTGGGCTCAATGGTAGCAAGACTGAAGTACAATTAGCTGTTTAAAAGAAGAGCAAAAAAAAAAAAAAAACAATACAAAAATGGAAAGCGAGCGTAAGACAGCCTAATTAAATATGTTGTTATTAAATTGGAAAACGACGTTGTTAAACGTCTATCGTATTATGACATAAAAAGATACACACCAAAGACACAAAACTGTTATGCACACATGCAATGTTTTATGCTCAATTGTTGATTTGTTTCAAAAGATAAGCTTCTTATTAAGATTTAAGACTTTTTTTTAAAATCTTCCGATTATTATAATTGAAAAATCGAAGGAGGTAGAAGTTTCGTAAATTTCTCAATTTTGCTGTGGGCGTCTCTAGGGCAAATGTAAATAAAAGCAATAAAAAATGAAATAATAAAAACACTAAAAATTTAGTAGCGCAGTTCGGCACACCTTGCCTACGTCTGCGAGACCTTCACCTAGCTTAATAACTTTCATCGAAGTGCAATAAATTTATTCAACGCTTTACCGAGTCGAAACTATTCAACCATTGACAGTATCTCTCAACCTCACTTCTCGTAAAAGAATTTCACTCTCAATAACACGACCGATTCTTGTTAATCTCGTCGGAAAATTTTTAAGTTTTTTTTCGATAAAATGGTTATTTTTATACATATATATATACATATGTGAAGAATAAAATTCGATATTATGTATAATAAGTAAAGGTATTTCAATGGAAAGGGACAAAGTATATATATTAAATATATATAAAGAGAGAAAGGCGAATGGCCATGGAGATGAAATGATGGAAAGTTGGTTGAAATACGGGAGCTTGAGGGGTCCTACGTTTAGTTTTGTAATAATACGACAATAAACATATAGCCTGAAATTTCGGTGGAATCGCTTGGGAACAAAGACTTCTTTTTTTAATTATTATTATTATTATCATATAATTTATATAATGGGAAACTATATTAATTATATATTTTTTTAAAAGTAAAGTCGATTTTATTATAACTTTTTAAAAACTTATTCTACATGTTTATATATTAAATAATAAACAAAACAAAAGTTAAAAAAATGATAAATTATATATATATATAATTGGGCTCTAAAATGGGCTTGAAGCCCAATCGGAATTTAATTTCACTTTATCAAGGCAGCACAGCATAACGTTACATTTTGATGCCAAAATAATGAAATTAAGGGGTAGGGACCATATCTTTCTTGTCACCATCTCTCTCGTGTGGTATTCATTTTCATTCTCTCTCTGTACTTTGCATTTGATTGATACACAGAAAGACCAAAAAGACTGTGAGACCCACTTTCTTTTTACCTACTTTCTTTTTACCTATCCATTTCCCATTCTCCAATCTACAAGAAATTTAATTTTCAATAAATTCCAAATTTTTGGAACTTCCTATTAACCAATGATGGCAATGGGTGATTTATAGACTTGAATTATTAGAAAGTGCCTAACTCACCTCCAAAAGTTAGTTCAAGAGGGGGAGGTTTGCACACTATTATAAACTCTTGAATGCATTCATAGTTGTCCGATGTGGGATTCCTGACACACCCCCTCAGTCCAGAGCAGGATTGGACATCTGATGGACATATTGGGCAAAGGGACATAACCGGGCACCGTCCCAAACCATCGAGACAAACTGGCTCTGATACCATGTTAGAAAGTGCTTAACTCACCCCCAAAAGCTAGCTCAAGAGGGAGAGGTTTGCACATTATTATAAATTCTTGAATGCCCTCATAATTGTCCGATGTGAGATTCCTGACAATGGGGACAATTCCTTCGTAATTATAAAACAGATTGTGATTTACTACAAGGAAACACTATTTGATCCCCAGCCTTGAGAGTTTCTCAAGTAACCGGTGATTGCGAGACTGCTGATTGCCAATAGTAGCCCCAAGTCGCACAAAACAGCTGTGGTCTTCGACCATGAGGGGTTGAACAAGCTAAAATTGTCAATTGTACTGTAAGACTTTGTGAATCATAGCGAGGTATTAGTTAAACAGAAACTTAATTAATTAGTTTAATTAAGTCCGACGTACATAAGTGTTTAAAGTTTCTATTTTTATGTGGCAAGCCACGTTAACAATATTAACAGAGATACTAACGTCAGGTTATAATTGAAAAAAATTAGAATTTTAAGTATTTAATTACTTTTTTAAGTTTTAAGTTTTAACTATAATTGTAAAATTGAATAAAATTTGAGATTTTTTTAATTAATTATACTAAAATATTATTTTAAAACAATTAAAAATATTTCAATACATAGTGCACAATTCAAATTTGACGAAAATCTTTTATTACAGGACCAAATTAGACTGAATCCGCCAACAATCCGACTTGACCCGTGGACATATTTGTAGCTTTCCAATGCTACTGGATTACTTTCAGCAACTTTTCACCTCTTCGCGTAGAGATACAAGCTTGATTTTAAGCAATGTAAAATGCAAGGTAACTCACTTGCAAAATGACCTATTAGTGCCCCGTATGCTGAGGCGGAAGTGCGACAAGCTTTGTTCTCAATGCATCCTGATAAGTTGCCGGAGTGGAGGGATCCTCAAATCAGTGAAGCAGTATACTTTAGGGAAGCCCTAAGCTGGATCAAAAGTCTTTCTTTTGTTCCTATTTGTGTGGAAACGGATTGTCAAATAATTACTCACTTCTTAACATTCATACAAAACTTTTTTTTCCTATTTTTCAATGATTATTGAGGATTGTAAATCTTTTTTTAGCGAGCATTAGTTTATTTCCACTACTTTTATTAAGAGATCAACGAATTAGATTACTCATATGATAATTAGAGCGGCCAATTCTATATTTAGTTTTAAATAGAGGGTATTCCTTCCACATTTTTTGTATGACGTTTTATTTTTACATATAAATAATATGCGTCGAGTGCACACGACAATGTTAAAATAAATAAATAAATGAGGAGGTAAGTATGTCGTAACGCTACAGCTTAGTCGTGTCGTGCATGAAGACCACTAGAGCAGTACTTTCTTTCCATAGATATAAAGGTTCATATGGAAGATTATCATTTGTCAGACGTCCCATCTCTGCGATCTCACGATCCTTATAATGTGAAAAAAAGTTCATATGTTTCAGCCCTCCCACCTGGTAGCTTCTTCCAGACCCAGAAACCAGAGTCATGACATCATTACAACCATCCAAACTCCAAGGATTCTGGTGTATTATTATTAACGTGCATTACCAACTTCCTTAGTGACACGAAGAAGATGAAAAGGTGGTACAATTTTATTCATATCTACGTCCCGTGAACTTCTCTTTTCTCAGGATCCGACAAGTGTTAATGATTCTTGGGACAAATTTAGGAGAGGGACCTGACCTTTGATTCAGACACATCTAGTACGTGCCCATCATTTCAGAACCAGAATCCTCTTCAATGTTAGAGAAAAACTGCAATCATCATGGGTTTGCTTTGGTGTCATTTCCAATTCCAGTTTTTATAATCAGGTTTGGTACATGAGCAGATCTTTCAGTTGACGCGATCATCTCGTGAGAAAAATTTCGTGCTATAAGAAGACAAGCTCGCTGCTGTGTTAAGAATTATTATTTTACTGTATTAATTTGTTAAATAATATTTCTAAAATACAAGAATTATAAATTGTTGCATATAAAAGGAAAAGAAAAGAAAAGAAAAGGGCTTGAACCGTGAACAATTTATTGGAATAATTCCACGTCAAAAATATAATTTATTACCTTAAAATTTTTGGAATTTCTTGTCGAACTCTCTTAAAACCTTTTGTTAACATCAGAGCTAGATTAATTACCAAAAAAAAAAAATCAGAGCTAGATTAACGAAGTTCAATGAATAAACTTAAATTTAACTAAATTTAACTTAAATTCAAGTCAAAGTTAACTAAATTTGAGTTTAAGTTCATATTAAACTGAAGATAATTATTTAAATCAGTTTCATGTAAAAAAAACCCTAAAACTCAGCTTGACATATAAATTTAATTTTTTTGCATACGTTCAAAACACAAATTTTCACTTATCTATACGTGATTGAATTTGGATTTATCAAAATATTCTCTCTCTCTCTCTCTACATATATATATTCAATTTTTTAAAAATTGAACCAAAAGTTAAAACAATGAGATAATAAGTTAATGTTTACAAGATTCAACCAGTATTAAATTTTCATAAAATAGATTAAAGATTGAATAAAATTAAAATTTTAAAATATAATTAAAAGAAATTATCCTTTTCGATAAAATTTCGATGAAAATTTTTGAAGTTCAATTAAATAATAAGATTTTTATTTTAGTTTATAAAATTGATTAATTTACAAAAATTAATCGATTAATTAATTAACTGATCAGTTGCTAACAATAAAGGTTATTAAAGT
>JANIPN010000219.1:1513362-1537160 GCA_027478595.1 Erythroxylum anguifugum
CAAATTAATGAGCGTACCAAAATGAGAACCCCAACGAGTATCTCCGGGTCTTTTCAGTGTCATTTCTTGATTCAACCCTTGCCCAATTTCTATCACCTCTTGTGAAATTCCTGCCATCACTTTCTCCATTTTTTTTTCTCCAAGCATATCCCTACGCTTACAAGATCCTATAATAATATTGCACAAACGAGTAATAGTATTGAAAAAGGAACATACATTTAAATGCTTTTTAGCAACAGCAACAAGTGTAAGCTGAAGTTGATGTGCAAAACAATGGATGTAGTAAATACAAGAATTTTTCTTCAAAATTAGACTTTTAAGACCATGAAATTCACCTCGCATATTACTAGCTCCGTCATAGCTTTGATCTCTCAAGCTAGCAATACTCAAGCCATAGTTAGAGAATAATGACTTGATATCTTTTAAAAGTGAAGTTGCACTTATGTGACGTACATTCACAAGACCAAGAAATCTTTAAATGACACATCCAAAACTATCAACATACCAAACGACGACTCCCATGTGCTCTTTTGCTAACACATCTCATTTTTTAGAAGGATGCTCCATTATATTAGGTTTCAATCTTGGATCGGAAGGAAGATTTTCTGAGTCAATCACAAGTTCTTCAATAATAACCTCCTTCGTTGCTGGAGGTGCTTTATTAACATTCTGATTTAAATCACACGATGATGACTGAATATTCGATCTTATTTTTTTAAAGTATTTTTCTATAACTGCAAAATAAAAAAAATTAGTTAGAACCAATATTTACTAATTCCATAAAAGAGGTAGCAATTGTCAAATATACTAAAAAATAATTGGATCTCCTTTTCTTTATATATATATATATATATTCCCTACTGTTCATAAGCTTAAAAAACTCATTCTCTACTGCAACAACTTAGTTAAATTATTGATCAAACGGTCATACATGCATTCCCTGAAAGATCCCTAAATCCTGTCGTGGAATAAATATTATAAAACTTGTCGATATAAAAAGCAGTCGTGATGAAAGAACAAAAAGTCAAGAAAAACGGTCAGACATGCCAGTTAGCTATGAACAAATATTACGCAGGAGTAAATCTAGTTTAGCTCGATCACATAGGAAAAAGGCAGGAAAACATTGATGATCCAGATTTGAGTTCCGAAACTACCTTGAAAGCTTTATGTTTTTCCTATTATCAATCTCTTTCAAGATTGGAGTATCAGAAATTTCAATATCTAATTTACTGGCAGTCTCAAGAAGGAAAGGAAAAGCAACTTGAAAGTCGATTGGCATGTACGCAGGATCTTCATCGTCAAGCTTGTGTAAGTTATTCTTGTAAGCTTGTCTTGTATGCCCGTATCAGTTATCAAAGATAAAGAATTTTGATATATATCGGTCCATGATTAGTGATATATTAAACCCCACTTGCAAATTTTTTTCTTTAATTAATCTGAATTGCTTTCAATGTAAAATTAAAATAAGTGAGTATCCTAATTATTAAATTGATTGCCACCTTATGACCAATAAAAGATTTGCACATTATTAAATTAAATAAATATTACATGTTTGATAAGTTAAAAGATAAACTTGATTTTAAGTAATTTTAAAAAATTAATTCAGTCTCAATTATACTGAAAAATACTAATTTAGTGTAAGATAAAAAGCTGCTCAAATGAGTGCACTTCTTTTTCCTTTTTGGTAGTACTATTGTACTTGAGTAATCCCTCTTCAGTCTTCTCTAACTTAAATCAATGAATGTGGGAAGCATGCAAGTGCCACTGTACTTAGTGCATCATTACAGTAAGTTTTTACAAGTACATGGAACAATATTGTCTTCCTTCCACTCATTCTCTTCTCCTTCTTCTTAAATTTCCTTCATGGTCTTGAACTCTTTAGCACAGAGACCTACCTATGTATCAGGTTTCCTATTGAGAATGCACATACAAGCAGCCATTCGTAAGGTAACTTCTTTTCCTTGGTTGGGTCCATTCAAGGTTCGATGAGTACTTAGGCTAGGTTGTCCCCTACGAGACAAAGGGGTCATTTATAGGCCTAAAATGAGCCTTCGCAACGTGTCATCTTCACCAAGTAAAGCCTAACAAAATACCTAACCAAGAACAAAATAAAAAGACCCCTTTATTTTGATTTAGTGATTAATTTTTTAAATTTTTGAAAAATTATGTCATAACTTTATTTTACTTATATAACTAAGAGATAAACATCCACGTGATATTTAATAGATATATTATATTAGCAAAAACAATATTTTGACCTAATTTATACAAAATTTTAAAAACCTAATCACTAAATTAAAATTATCAACAAGTTAAACGCTTTTGTATAGAAGACATCAATTTAAATTAACCTTGAATTTTCAAATTAAAAAGGGTAATAAGAAATAATAATTCTATCATATAATGTTACTATTATATAAGAAATGGTCCTTTTGAAAATATGGAAAATGTAATTACTCCAAGCAGTGCACTTCCCAGCACAGTTCCGATTGTCCTGTGACAAGAGAAACGGTGCCAACCTGTTGAAAATAGTATACAAAATTGGAACAGAACACTAATCATGTGCTGTCTAATTCGAAATTGAATGCTTTGCGTGAGGAAAACAAAAGCAATGAAAGCAAATATATGATGCAAAGTCTGCCATTACGGCTGGATGAAAATGATACTTCGTGTAGTCTACATATATCGCTGCCGCAAAAGTCTAGTAATAAATACGTACACGGGAAACACAGAAAAGATCGTGAAAGACTTGTCCAAGAGGGCCTGACCTGAAGAGGAGCTTGCCTTGGATGGCACAAATACCCCTAGGCCTTTGTAAACATTGACCCAAAAATTTACACTGACCAATTTTACGGTTTACAAAACACTCCTCTAAGGCCCAGATTCATCTAAGGCCCTATACATAGGTTGCTCATCAAACTGGAGACACGATATTTAAAGACATTCTTTATCTTTGCGAATCAACTGTAAATATAAGTCTTTTTGAACTAATCCTAAATATAAGCAATATTAAAAATATTCCTTATTTTTGAACCAATTGTAAATATAAGCAATATTAAAAGTATTCGTTATCGAACCAAAATATTTATACTTAATTTCTTTCATTTTTTTTGGTTTTGTACGAGGTGTTCTAGAAGAGTCTCAACTATGAGAAGACACCTTTAAATCATCCATACCCAAACTAGTCCTTGCTTGAGCGAGTAAGTCCCTTGCAGGAGACAAAACTCTAACCTTAAATTTTAAACGACTGCATATATGAGGGTGGTTCGAACTCGCGGCCTCACTTAAACCAAAAGAGCTCCTTGCTAACTCACCTGGACCTTGGAGTTTTCTTTCAATATTAGTATATAATCTTGTTGATTCATGGTCATGTTTTGCATGAAAAAGTAATAAAAAATTTATATATGGAATTATATGTATTAAATTAAAATGGAGTTGAGAACAATAGGTCATGAGCTAAGAAGAAGCCTACTTACATGAGATGTTTGGAAGTCATGAAGGTCAATGGAACCCTCGAATTGAAACAGAAAAAAACGAACTAGAGACTCCAATTGGCAGATTAAGTGAAAGCCCAAATAAAAAGACAAAGAAAGAATCAATCATCGATGAGTTTGAATCTTCTGTCCAATATTATGGTGTCTTATTCTATCTCATAAATCTCAGCCATTTATTAATGTGAATCCTACATAGGTCTCGCATAAATAAACGCAAGACTCGCATAAATAAATAGCTGAGAATTATATGACAAAATAAGATACCGTAATATTAGACAGAAGATCCGTCCGATCATCAATCGTCAATGCTTCTCTAAATTTACAAACCCGAAGTGCAAGTGCCAAAGTTCTGGTGTTGGTTATTAGTTTATCAGATAACAAGAGTATGCATGTAATTAAAGGCCTAAGAAACACGGCCTCCTCGTACGCACATCAGTTTCACTCTTTATTCTGCCATGTCCTTACACTACCAAATACCAGAAAAAGCTTAGAGTTGGTCTAAAAGAAGTTGTTGAGCTGAGATGGCGCCTCTGAATCTTCAAGATCATGCGACGGTGAATGTACATGTCTCCCTTCGTAGGTTGTTATCACCATCCTCGGATCCTCCGCTAACCTTTCCACCCTTTTCTTTACTCTGCAGTTGTCTTGTGTGCAACGATAGTAGCTCCTGCATGCATGCAAAAATCAATTTATAAATGGTGAAACTGATACTGATACAGAGAAGGAAAGTTATATATAAACTTACTTTCGCCTAATTCAATTTCTCCCCGAACCCTCTTAAAACCTTGCGATTAAACCTAACATAACTTATAAACAATGGGTTGCCTTGCATGAAAAGGATGAGCTTTTGAATCAACCTAGACCCTACTCAATCCAACTGTATCTCTGCAGCTCCATCTGTTCATCTTTATCCATGTTGGTTTGGTTAAGAGCACGCCTAAAACAGTAAAACTACAATGTTTTTACCTATAAAGTCTCGGGAACCAGTGGACAAAGACTTGTACTGCGTATAAAAGTTCAACATTTATGAGATGAATGGTAGCTTTTAGTCGAGAGCCCCCACATCAAGCAAAGTTTGCAAGAAGTTGGGAACTCTTTTAAGGTTGTTATTGTTAATGTTTAAATCAACAATGTAAGATAGTTTCCCCATAGTTATAATAACAAATCGATAATGTATACTTCCAAACTACAGAAAACCAACTCCAATCCGTTAATAACTTAACTTTCTGATCAATAATTGTAAAAGAATGTTCATGGTTTTATCAGCTTTACCTTACATATCCTAACAAAGATAATTTTTCTGAACTATTGTACTGTACCTAAAAAGCAACACTAAAACCCAAAAAAAATTAGGGTGAATCCAAGAGTTTTATCATATCTAACTTTTACGATTTGCTCAATGATCTTCTACTTTCCTCATTGATCAAGTGTTTCTCATCTTACTTTCCTTTTTTTTTTAAGAGGGTCATAATAATTACTTCTTTTTGGACGAATCCATATCAGCTATTTTAAAGTGTCAATGATGGATAGTATTCTCATTGCTACTGACCAATCTATCAATCAAAATCTCCTGCACAGAGCATATGTAGAGCCTAAAAAGTAATCAAGTCAACAAGAATAATGATAATGTGTGAAAAAGAGAGCTTGAAGTGGGAAGGAGGGGACATAGATCATGCATTATGGATTACAACTAGGAAAGATAATGAATTATGCATCGTCTTAAATTCGAATTGTCAGATCGTTATTGCGATTTGCAGTTCTAACTCGTAATTTATAATTTAAAACATGAATATATGCATTTGTATATGATATCATACCGGTTTTGAAGAGATATACAGAAGAAAAATAGATGAAAGCTTTGAATTGAGTTGTCTAACCTTGGATGCTGTGTGTTCTTTACCACTTTCTGGCCGTACTTCCTCCACTTGTAACCATCATCTAGCACATCAACATCGCTCATAGTCTTGAAGCAAAACCGAGGCTCTCTTACCTTTCTTCTTGCTTTGATCTTCTTCATCTTCGTCGCAGAAACTCCAAGATGATTGTCTCCACCACTTCTTTTGCTTCCTACACACTCGCCTACTTCTCCTCCCCATGCCCTGAACAACATTTAATGATACGACTTCTCATTAAAATAGATAGACAGAGAAAGAGAAAGCAGAGAAAGAGAGAGAGATAGAGGACAATATGAGTGTGAACATCTGCATGTAAATAATGAGTTCGTCTTGTAGATTGTGGAAAGAATAAGATTCCATAGTTAAAGAATCATTCAGTAGCTGTTCATATCCTTATGTCATCTTCAAAATCCTTAGCTTTTGGATGATCTGATATATATATATTTTATTTATCAAAAAATAACATTGATTCATGTCGTTCATATGGCGACGGAGGTGAACAAGAACACAAACGACGAAATAACAGAAGTTTAACAGTCAAAAGAGGACGTTTACCAGAGATTTGCACTAGATCTTTGCAAGGAAAGATGATGGGTTCTTCCTAAATCGGAAGATATATCATCCCTTTGCTTCAAAGTGGACGATGAGAGTAGGGTTTCGTTGAGATCAGTGGTAAGTGAAGAAGGTAAGCAGAAGCTTTTGAGAGATTGGTGGCAATTTCCCAATTGAGTAAACGACAAGTTCGAAGGAAAAGAGAAGGAACCCATTTGTGTGGACATCTCTGGCTCCTCGAACAAGCATTGATTTAGCATGGCTTGTGATGTAGCCGCCATATCTATCTCCTTCTCTCCAGAGGCAAAAAGAAAGGTTATAACGAAGAAGGTTAGCACCTTTTTATACGTAAAAACCGAAAACGAAAACTCTGTCTAGGTTAAGTTACAAAGCTTAAACAACTTCAAACATGGAGTTGTTGTCTCTCTCAAAACTTTCGTAGAAGATAGATATGAGAATCCAAGATCCTATATTAAGCCACCAACCGCTTTTCTTTTTTACTCTATCCCCTCTCCTGCCACTCCTTTTAACCTCTATCTTCTGTAGTGTGCAAAAGTAAAGATTTTTCATTTTATTCCTTTATATAATATATATATATGTAAGACACGGAAGGAACAGAAAAAGCCATTGGAGAAAGTGCGATTTGAGTTATAAAGTTGAGTGGCTTTTAACAGATGAACTCAAGTTGGATCTAGCTTTTTTAATGATACGTTGTAACACATGGCTACTGCTTGACATTGAAAGGTTGGAGTTAATGGAAGTCTCCTGTTTTCACGATGTCAACATTCGACAGAACTTGTTGAGCTGTATAGTTAAGGAATGGTTGATTCGTGTTAACTTGAAATAATAATTAAATTTAAGTTAATTGAGATTTGAACAAAATTAGAATTAAATGACCGACTTAAAACTCAACTTGTAAAGATAAAATTGCAGGGTTTAGAATATTGTGTTAAAATTGGAATACAATTTGGTAAATAGGAAATTTTTTCATATTAGAATATATAATTACTATTTTTAAGAGTATATTAAATTAAATCTTAGAAATATATAATAATTTGTTGATTATATATTTTAAATAAAAATTTTAGTAATTAGTGATAAGATATTGATTGGCAAAAATAAGCTTACGGTATATTATTGATAGTACACATTATATATATGTATTAAGGTACGATAAATCTAAAGGATAAATGAAAATCAGAAGATCAATTATAATAAATAACATAAATACAAAAGATTAGAAACTAGTGCAGAGACATCCTTATCATCCTCCCTTAAGTTAAGGAGGGGATCGAACTCTCAACTTATCCCGAAAGTGCATAAATTTGTTCTTTGTCAAGGGCTTAGTGAACAGATCAGTTAGCTGGTCATTAGTGGAAAAATAGTGAACAACAAGAGCCTTGGGGAGAACTTTAGCATGAACATAGTAAAAGTCAATTTCAAGATGTTTGGAGCAAGAATGAAAAATTGTAGTTAAGGTGAGATAGGTAGCACTGAGATTGTCACACCAAAGATGAGGGACAAAAGTTTGGTGGAAGCCGATTTCACCTAACAATGAACAAAGCCAGTGAAGTTTAATAATTGTAGTAACGATGACCTTATATTCAGCTTCTGTGGAAGAACGAGAGACAGTGGGTTGTTTGTGAGAACCCCAACAAATGAGATTAAAACCGACAAAAATGGAGTAGCCAATAATAGACTTCTTATCATCAGGATCACTGGCCAAATCAGAGTCACGATAGACAGAGATTAAGGTGGAAGAAGACTTAGCAATAAACAGACCTTTATCACACGTAGCATGAAGGTAGTGAAGTATTAGCTTTACCACAACCTAAAGGGTGGATTTTGGAGAGTGTATAAATTGAGATACCTTGTTGACTACAAAACATAAATCTGGTCGAGTAAACAGGAGATACTGAAGACCCCCACAATGTTGCAATATAATGTTGGATCTTCAAAAGAGTCATCACCAGTGACAGTCAATTTTAGCGAGGGACAGGCTGGAGTGGAGACTCCATTAGCATCAAGCATATTAGCTTTGTCAAGAAGATCATGAATATATTTGGTCTGACGCAACAGTAAACCATCATCAAGTCATTGTGCCTCAACACGTAGAAAATAATGAAGTTGGCCCCAAGTCCTTCATTATCATCGCCAGTGGGGAACTTTATTGGTATCCCGAAAGGATGTAGGTTCAGAATTATCATCAACAGCAGCATGGAAGGTCTTAGTCTTCAAGGAGTTTGTTTGAAGACGAGTCAACATAGGATGGGCCTTGATTCGGACAATATAAGGAGAACGAGGTATAGTGGGAGTGAGATATTTAGTGAGGTCAACAACTAGTGATAAGTCATCGGTGTTGGATGGTGTAGAGGAGGTAGGCTGTTGAGGTGAGGTTGAGGAAAGCAACGAGTATCGTGACATATGAGAGGACTGTGTTGGCGAGAGAACAGGTGGAGGAGAAGAACTCGATGGTGGGTGCAGTTAAGATTGGTTTAGGGGAGTAGATGTCATCAGGAGAACAAGTTGAGGAGGAGAACTTGGTGGTGGATGCAAGGGAGGTTGGTGTTATGAAGCAGATGCCGAAGTAGCACGTGAGGTTGGTAGATAAGGTGCAGGAGGTGAGATGCCATGGTGTTGGGACTGTAAGAAGATAGTAGCTGGAGAGGAATTGGAGCTAGTCATCATCTCGTGCTTTTAAAATGGGAAAACCTGCTTGTCAAACAAAACAGCACGTGAGACAATAATGGTATTTGTAGCTAGATTTAAGCAATAATAACCCTTATGAATTTTGCTGTAACCTAGAAAAATACAAGAAGTATATTTTGGTGACAGTTTATCATGAGCATAAGGTTTAAGCCAAGGATAGCATAGACAACCAACAAAATTTAAGTTCATGATAATTAGGTAAACACTAAAATAAAACTTGATACGGAGATTTATTTGAGAGAAGAGAAGTAGGAAGCCTATTAATTAGATAAACTGCAGTGTCAAAAGCATGTTGTCAGAATTGTTTGGGAATCGAAGCGTGAGTGAGCAAGGTAAGACCAGTCTCAACAATATGGCGATGCTTGCGTTCAACATAACCATTTTGCTCAGGAGTTTTGGGGCATGAGTTGCGTTGAGAAATTCCATGTTGAAGGTGTGTGGTGAGACTCTGAAATTCACCTCCCCATTCTGCCTGAAACACTTTGATTTTTCCATTAAAGAAACGTTCAATAGGGTGTTGGAATTTGATAAATACAATTAGCACTTTAGACTTGCGTTTGATGAAGTAAATCCAAGAATATTTACTGAAGTGATCAAAGAAGAGCACATAATATTTGTTATTATCAAAAGATGTAACAGTAGAAGGTCTCCATAAATCTAAACAAATAAGATTTAACGATCCATTAACACGAGAACTAGATAAAGGGGCAGGTAATGGCAATTTTAAAATTTTGCTAAGACTACATGCATGACACAAACGATGGAAATCGCTACTACTAAATTTTGTGGAACTGAAAACTAAAGTCTGACAAACAATGCGAAGAGTAGCATGGCCTAAACGAGCATGCCACGTAGAAAGAGAAGTCGAGTGAGCTTGAGGAGCAATAGGACCAACAAATGAAGGTGCAAGGGAGATGGAGTATAAGCCACTGTCAGTCCGACCTGAATGGAGAAATGCTTTCATGGGGATATCCTTGATTTCAAAGTGATTTGAAAAAAATTCAAGAGAAACATTGTTAGATTTAGCAAAGTTGGAAATAGATAAAGATTAACAGAAATATAGGGAACACATAAAATGTTATCCAACTGAAAGAAACAAGAATGGTCAGAAGAAAAATTGGAGGAGCCAATATGAGAGATTGGTAAGGTTTTACCATTGCTGATCTTAACTTTCGTAGTGCCATTATAACCTTGATGAGTGGAAAGATTGTCCATATTAGCAGTGAGATGATGAGTAGCTCTAGAATCCAATAGCCATTGTTGGGGATGAGACTGTTATGAAGAGGTTAGGTGGGCAGCAGGTGTGGGCAATAGAGGGGGAGCATTTGTCCGCTGGCGAGGAGAAGGACATTGGCGAGAGTAGTGACCTGTCCCATTGCAATTGTAGCAGGTGAGGACACGATTAGTGGAAGACAGGTTGACAGGAGGTCCTTGGGAGCGATGCGATTGAGGAAAATACTGATGCTGCTGCTGACGGCCCTGCCCTCGGTGACGACCACCTCTCCCATGCATAAAGGGATTTTGATTGGATGAAGAAGATGCTGTCTGAATGATATAAGTAGTAGGTGAGATAAATTTATTGACACCAGAGGAAGAGTCATGGGCAAGACTAAGTTCTTCACTCAACAACAAACCATACAAGTCATCAGCAGAAACAAAATCTAGGAAATTCTCATGGGGCCCGACAAAGGGTCGGTAAAAAGGAGTCCAAACTGTTAGTGATTACTTGTACTAAGTCATCCTTAGGAACCGAGATGTTTGAGAGCAACCAGTTGATCAAAGATAGGTTTAGCCCTTTAAAAGTAGTCTGTGACCGATTCATTCTTCTTCTCCAAACAGTAGAAGTTGTTCTTTAGTATTCAAACTTGAGCCTTAAAACCAAAGGCATAGGTAGATTGAAGCTTTTGCCAGGCCTCATGAGTAGTGAAGGAGCCAACAATTTGAGATATAGAGGACTTGGTCATGGAGCCAATAATCCAATTGAGAACAAGCTGATCTTGACGAAACCACCACTGCCAAACTAGATTGAGTTGTTCGTTGAGAAATTGAGGGGGAGGCTTCACAAAGCTATCAATATGATGAGCTAGATCATAACTGTATAGGAGAGGTAGCAATTGTGTTTGCTACAACAGATAATTGGTGGAGTTTAATTTAATAGGTAGTTGATGGGCAATGCTGGGTGGGTTTGGCGTAGAGGAGACTGCAGAGGCAAGTTGAATAGTGCCATAATTGGTGGCCATGGGGAACAAGAGAAAGAATGCAGCAAGAACGCAACAGAGGATAAAAAAAAAGGAACAAGAAGGAAGTTATTAAGACAATTTTGGCTCTAATACCATGATAAGATATTGATTGACAAAAATAAGCTTACGGTATATTATTGCTGGTATACATTATATACATGTATTAAGGTACGGTAAATCTAAAGGATAAAGGAAAATTAGAAGATCAGTTATAAATTTATAATAAATGACAGATATACAAGAGATTTGAAACTAGCGGAGAGATATTAGGAGAGATACCTTTATCAATTAAAAGATTTGAAATTAGGAATTCATGTTTATTTTATTTAAATATTAAAAAATTATGTAATTTAACCAAATTTCTATTTAAAAATTAAATTTGATCTCTGAAGAGGATTTAGAGGCTCTTTAAAGAACTCTCCTTAATGACCTTTAATAAATAGGTGAAAAAATTGTATTCAAAAGAAAAAAAATTCGAAATTGTCATGGCATTAACAATTTGTATAAACACATTTATATTGAAAAGTTTTAAAAAAGCCAATAATCCTTAAAAGGTTAAATTAAAATTTATTACTAATATTGGTTTTTAGTAATTTGTGCTTTTCTTCGAATTAACATACTTAAAAACATATTAATAGCACAATATATATTATATACCTAGGTCATAGGGTATATTTTTAACCTTTTCCTTTCAATTCTTTTAGGGTTTCTCTCGGGAGCCTAAAAGCAAGAAAGAAATATCAGAGAGCAATGATGATGAATCTTGAGTGCAAATCTTTCAATCTGCATCCCCTATTTGACTTTTTGCAGAGCACAAAAGCTTCTGACCTTTTTCTTTTTAAAATTTCTCATTTTAAATTATACTATACTACAACTAATGCTAAGATCTATCTGCAACACAGCCCCACATTATCATTTCACAAATTCCAAACCAACCCTATAATGTTCTTTTCATATCTCATCCAATCAAAGAGACTCGTTAATTTCTAATACAACTTCATTATCATTTTACTCTTTGTGGGTCTTTTTGGTTCTCATCATATTGTTTGCTCTATCTTAGGCATCGACTAAGTTTATATTATCTTTTTACTCTTTAATTATGTTTTTTGTTGTTGTACTTCATCTTAATAAAGTTTAACTTAAACTAAAATGATTGAGGTCATTGGTGAGAATATAATTAGTAAGAGCAAATCAAATCTCTAAGAACTAATTACAAACTCAAATTAGTTGTTCTAGGTTTAGGGTTACACTAATTATTGACTTATAATATGAAACATTATGCATCAAAAGCATAACATACGTGGTAATTATTATACTTTTTAATGACTGATATGGGAATCTAGAAACACTAAAAAAAATAGTATTCTGATTATTGCATTTAAATAGGGTAATTTTAATTCTTCACTGAAATTGATTTAATTTATTTAAAAGCTAGTGTCGTTTTTATCTTAATATTCGTTGAGAATGTAGAAAACGACATGCGACCTTTTTTTTTTTGAATGCGACCTATTAATACTACTTTTTTGCTTCTTTAATTATGTTCGGTGGTTGAGCAAAAAAGAAAAAGCTACTTCTTATACATAAAAATACTCTAAAAAGCTAACATATATAGTATAAGTCTTTTTTTTTATTAGAGGAAATCATGTAGTCGGGCAAGCGGGCACATCTCTCCAAAAGTTTAATTGGTGCACCACCCCTCAAGCAGGTCAAGCCGGCGCAACTCATCATCAAAGGCTCAACTAGTTCTCTACCTACAGGTAAAACCCCGACTGACTGAACACCTATAAGCCAATTTTACTTAAGCAATTGTCACAAGAGTGGGTTTTTGCGAGATAATATGAAATTAGTAGATTTCATAATAAAAGGGTATTTTGCACTATTTTTAAAATTTTTAATTTTGAAATTTTTCTTGAATTTTTGTTAAAAAAATAAAAAGTACACGTTGAAAAACCAAATATTCTTAATTTGATGATCTTACTTAATTTTTTAAATTATAATTAATTAGAGAAGGGTATTGACGATTGAGGGATTTAGCTTGCGTTCACATAACGTGGCCATGATGTCACAACAGTACGTATACTTTGGTAATAATGTCTTCCATCACCTACACTAATTATTATTTTTTTTTTAATGCTTAAAATGTCATTTAATATGTATCTCTACACTTTCTTCCACTTTGGGGCCCTTAACCTTAGAGATAGGGTTATGGGGTATGCCCATCTTCATCATTTGGCTTTTGTCTCTATTTTATAGGTGGCCATTATGCCACTTAGATTTTCTTTCCTTTTTTTTTAATTTTTTATTGATAATAAATAGGATATGCAATGTATCATAAATTTTATTTAATATTTTTGATAATAAATAAATGACTTTTTAATATGTGTTTTCTCACATAAAATTCTATATTTGATTTTTTTAATTTTTTAAATTTTTTTATCAATTGACATAAAACGTGTATTTGTGTTATAATTATATTTATTCTTAATAAAAATCAATTTACTCTTTGAATTGGGTATTATATGAAATTTAAATTTTGATTTGTATTAATTAAGTAAAATTATTACACATGAGAAAAATACCAATATTCATGTAATTATAAATATTTTAGGGAGCAAGTAGTAACTTCTTTTATTTTTAAAATTAAATAAAATGGATAGAATAACACCAATTGGAGACATAGAACATGGTGAGTATCCAGGCTTATGAATTATCAGATCGTCTTTTTAACTGTGTGGAATGATTACACCACGCCTCAATCCCTGTATCTTTCTGCTGATGTCCTGTAAAATGTTCGATTCCTTCTCTTCTCTACCCTAAATTTCTCTTTGGACATATGCCATTTTCTGAGACTTTTAAGTTGTCCTGATACGACCAGCCCCCCTCCCTCTCCCTCCATCTTTCTTGCTTTCTGAACAAACACACACACGCAGTGCTGACAGGAAACTCTGTAGTCTGTATTTCTCAGTGGACATGATTACTAGGTATAGTTACATGGTAGAGCAGAACTTCTTCTGTAGTTTCACGTGGCTTGAGTGCGCGCGTGTGTGTGACCACTGTGGTGTCCAGACATGTTCTTTACCTTTCCAAGCTTCTTGTTACCACCATTTGCCAGATGTTTTATCCTTTTCTTAACTAGTTGCAGCAACTTAAACTAAGAAAGGAAGAAGAAGAAGAAGAAGAAGAAGTTAAATTATCTTATATGAAATAATGCTAAACAAGCAACAAGAATTGTCTCATCACAAGTGATGTTGTAGTTGTAGTTGAAGTTGTAAGAAGATGAAGTTAAATTATTGTTGTTGCTTTTCAATATTATGCAGATGTGTAGGTCCATGTAATCTCGAAGCCTCCTGGAAATGAAACCTTGCGAGTTTCACTAGTCAGGAGTCCAGACTCAACTCAGTGAACCTAACTAATTCACAATCTTAAAACTTGGTTTCAGATTCCAGGTTTTTCATACAATAAAATAAAGCATCAAGCAAAGCAGAAACATCACATCAAAAGAATCATGGTCGTGTTGGAATTGGTTAAAAAAAAAAGAAGAAGAGCAACGTTAGGATGGGAATTTAGGAAGAGATTTGGGGTCTGATGAAGGGATAGATATGTTTTGATAATGCTACTACGGCGAGTGTGCCTGTCAGGTCTCAGGCATGATGTCAACCGCGTGATTATCATCCACGTTACCGACGTGAACATACGGCGTTCAGTGTTCACCTGATTATCTGAGTCTAGACATTTAAGGTGACCATGGCCGTACTTTGTGTCATTGGTGGGGCGTGAGCTCTCAGGAGTGTGCGTACTCTTCCTGGAGCTTTCTGATTCAGTACCTGCAATGGTTTGACTGCCACTTGCATGCTCACTTGCTATGCCTAAAAAATGTTTTTATGTTAAAGCAAGTTTTTAATACAATTTCATCTTTCCTGAACTCTAAGAGTAAATCTCCAAGTGACTTAATTATTACATGTCCTATAAAAACAATGAACTTAACTCAAATTACTAAACCCTAAAATAAAGTAGACTATTTACGCTTACTTGAGTAGGCGTGTTAAAAAGATTTGAACCTACCCTAATTTAATTTACTTTTGAGCTTAATTTGCAATTTCTTATCACAGGAGTTTTATATAATAAGAAGATATTAATTAAGATCATAAGTAAATTATATCGTGTAATGCTTAAGTCGATCATGTTCTATGGGTTAGAATGTTAGCCCATCAAATAGATGCACACCGTAAGTTAATGTTGGCATAAATGAGAATATTCTGTTGAGTGTGCAACTTTATTAGAAGAGAGAAAGCCAAAAATATAATGATAAGAGATAAATTAAAGATGACTGATATTAATAAAAATTTAAGAGAGACAATATTTAAGTGGTTCGGACATGTCAAGAGGAAACACCTTGACATTCTAGTGAGAAGATACGAGAGGATTGTACTTAGATATTATAAGAAAAAAAATAAAGGCCTAAGAAGAATTAGGGATAGGAAGTAATATGACTATGTTGGAATTTATCAAAGATGTGACCCTCAACAGAAAATTTTAGGGTTTTAAGATATGGGGTAAGTTTTTTTCTTTTCAATTTTTTCAGTCTTATATATTTAGTTTTATCTTTTTATGTGTACATTTCTTGTAATAGTTTTTACCTTCTCTCTCTCTATATATATGTATGTATATTATAGATCTATCATAAATAGTCTCTTTATCAGTTAGGAGTAAGACTGCATACTTTTGCACATTTTCAGACTCTACATTTAGTGAGACTTTTATTGAATTATTGTATTTATATTTAATTTTTTAAAATTAAATTAATTATAAAATATATTTAATCATATTCAAACTTTCAAATATAACATGATGTAAGATTGCCACACTAGGGCTGATGCAATACAGAATTGGTTGATTTGCAAGCTACATGATATGATGTTGGATTGATCATACGTCAATCTTGATTACCCCTTAACCCCAAATGAAAGAAACCCTAGGAGGATTTCTAATTGACCCCTTGGTGTGGCAAAATAATTACCTACCAATTGCAAAGTCACTACTTTGGTGGCATGGGGCAGGGGCTAACAAATGATTGGGGACAACAACAAAAAATCAAATCTTTATCCTTTTTTTCTTTTTTCTTTTTCCTTTTGGGTTTATGGACATCATTAGGGTTTATATTTGATGATGATATGATTCACGAGGGCCTACCCTAAAGTGAGGGGGTTTTGTCCCTTTTGTGATATAAAAGTCTTTGACATTATTACCAATGTTTGCCATTACAAGTTACCATGTTTAAGTTTTCCAACAAGGTAATTATACTTGATATGATATAAGGTTAGACATTAGCACATGTAATCCTAAGAACATGCCATTTTGTGACAAAAAGTTACATCATCTTATAATAATGAAAGTACTTATCTTTTTTAAAAATTTTAATTTCTTAAAATTTTAAAATTTATTGTCTCCATTAACTAATTTTTATTTTGATTAACAAAATAGATATCAAATTAAAATTTAGGCATTTTGAATTAATCATGGCTCGTATATAGGAGGAATAGTTTCCTCTCTGTTTATTTGCCTTGGATACTTCACCTCAGAGCATGCGGAACTGTAGTGCTTCTCTGCACCCGATTTCAGTGCTTTACACCCATTTCAAGGATCTTCGCCGTTGACTTGGTTGACCATGAAGGATGAGTGAAAATAGTATTCGGACTAGGCTTAACTAAAATATAGTTCAAAATTTTAAAGAAAAATCAAGTCTATATTATAAACTTTCATAATTCTGATAATATTTAAATAGTATATATAATATATAACTATTAATTAATTTAAAATAAATATTTAGCAATAATTATAAATTAAAATATTGATATAATTTTTTATAACTCAAATTCAAAGGACTAATTTCTTAAGGAAAGATTATTTCTTTTTCAACAAATGAAACAAGAAATAAATGATTTCATTTTACCAAAAACTTGGTTTCCTACTAAAAGTTCAGCTACAGGCAAGCTTGGTACAGCACAGAAAGCTCTCCACAGATATGAACTACATCTGTTGTCAACTACAAACAATGGCATTGAATCATTCAATATCTATGGGAAGATTCAGACATAACTCTCCAGTTATTTGACAATGCTTGTCCAAAGGGTACTTGATCAAATCCCGATCCTTGTTATGTTCCTACAAGTTAGCAATATCACTCAAGCTGGGTAGCAGCATGAGCTTGACTAACTTTCCGTTGAGCTCAAGGTTGTAAAATTTTATGCTACCTGGAGAGCAAACCTGTTGTATGTTTGTCTAATCTTACTCCTGCTTCGGATTCTGAGACAGCACGGGACGTCTCTGAGCAAGAAATCGCTTTGTACTTTCTAATACCCCGAAAAAGATTGAACCACCAATGCCTATCCACAGCACTCTTGGTCCTATGCCCTGCATTTGTTGAACATGGATAGCATATCAGGAAAAGAAAAACTTCTGCCTGATTGAGAGATTATTTGTTTGCATATCAATCATGTCAAAACACAAAGGAAATTCATGAAACTATTTCAGATTACATGTGTATTGTCAATCTATGCACAACTGTTGCTTATACAGTCTATGAATTAGCAAATGTTGAATATGCACCTTTAGGAGGGCAGTAGGACCTTCTTCTCTAACAACAGCTTGAACACAATCTAAGATCCCTTTGTACTGATTAGCTGAACCCTTTAAAGCATCAAAGCAAAATGTTAAGTAATAGCCCAAGATCAAAGAACGAGGACACAAAGAATAAGCACACCTGAACCATGAGCCTTGTCTTAATCACGTCAAGAGGAGTGGTTATGGCTCCAGTTAATGCGCCTATTAAGAATTAATTACAGGTGAATGAATCAGAAAAACTAACATCATTTGACTCAAGCAGTTGTAGAGTAGCATTCAGCAGGACCAAAGGCTTAAAAGTATGTCATATAGCTTAATAGGAGCACACCATGTCATCCAGTCAGTTCACTATTGAGTTTCAGTGCAAAGATAATGTAGTTACGATCCTTTAAATACTTGACATAAGTAGCAAATCCTGGTTTAGCCATGGCTGATCCTCGACTGTTAAACCCTCTCCCATTTCCTATTCTATGACCAAGCTATCAAATAGCACTTATAATCTGGACAATATAAATACTTCAGACAAACATGCGACTGAATGTTTTCTTGCTAATATTTACCAGCAAAAGCACCAACGATAGCATTTTCGGGATCATTTAAATCTCTCTTGGCCTGCAAAACACAAAGTAAACATCATTCAAGCACAGATTTAGTAAATTTAAGGTACTTTCCACGAAAGTGGGAGGCTAAGCTTCTCTCACATCTCATGTTTTCCACGTATCTGATTGTAAAGTATAATTATGATTAAACATACAGAGTGATAAGCATATTATTCACAGTATACAGCACAACAGTAAAACCAGGAGAATGCTTAAAATAAAATAAAATAAAGAGTTTTGATATATTCAGCTAATCTCTCTTTCGATATAGATGAAATATGGAGAAAAGATTAAAAGAATGAGTATAAAGATTTCATCCTAAGTAGGTTTCAGCAGGGACAAGCAACTGATAACATGAAAAACCATTTTGTTTTGCCCCAGTAACAAACTGGCTTTATTATATAAAAAATTATCCATACGATCTGCCCCCACTCAATAAAATCTCCAAGCTTCAGCCTATATATTTTGACAGATAAAGTTATCGCTTACGCCTTAGAGAAAAACAGAGCCTAATAGGTAAGAATAACAAGCTTTTGGAGCTTGGTTGGCTTAGATTCCCATGTAAATGAGGAGGTCCTGTCATTCTGCAATTGATCCCACGCTCAAAGTGCAAGAAAAACAAGTCCTTCAGACTTATTGTGGTCAGCATATCGATTCAACAACAAAATAAAAACTAAATAATAGAGAAAGCAGAACTTTTTCAGCCTTTGGTTGGATCACCAAAAGGTTTGCAGTTTGGGGTGTATAAAGATCTGTCCAACTAACAGCACAAAGATATACTGAATGAAAAGGAACAATCTCTGAATCATGGATAAAAGAATCTACAAATGCAACAACGTGAGGCACAATAATCAGTAAATTGTTCAGGAATACGTGCAGGTCATAACTGAACACCTCATGACTCATGGGAAGGGTCATACCGCTGCTTTATATCCAATACGAAGCTGCTCGTAGATGCAGAATTGAATTGCATCAAATGGCAAATCTCGTAGTAGAAATGATCCATATCCCTAACCATTCAGACACAAAAATTAGAGGAATTTCAAAAAATACGGTCGAGCCCAAATGGATACCAATATGCATGTCTCCAAATCAACAACTCCTAAAAGCATGAAAAACAAACAATATTTCTCTAACATTTCAACAACTTTCTTGTGACTGAAAGAAAAAGTTCAGCACAAATTAGAATATATCTGACACGAGAACTAGGAGGAAATATGAATTAATCTAGATTCTAGCTGTAGAGAATCAGACTGCAGCCTGTCTCAGAAACAAATCAAAGATACATCCAAATACAATAATGTACCATAATACTTGAAAAACTCCCAGGTGGAATCCAATGTAAATGAATCCATCGTAAGGAAGCAGTGCTCCATCATAAGTAGGACAGGACAAATGCCTCTAAATCAATATCACCACATGTTGAATAAGGATTCTTTACATACCGAATAAAGACCCCTGAACCCTTCCTTGGAGACAATGAGGCGGACAGCATCTGGAGCAGAGGTAAACTGCCCAGTCTGCATCCTTTGCTTGACAACCTGAGGATTATTTTATAGTTACTAAATTCATAGAAAATAAATGTGTATTTATGAATGAAATGTACAACTAAATAAATGTACCTCTGTTGGAACACGAATAAGAGATGCAGCAACCCCTCCTATGGCACCTGCAGTCTACAATAAGTCAACAAATTTATGTTCTAAAGCAAGAAGTGCACATGGTAACATAAACAAAAAAGAAAATCATATTGAAGTAAAATAAGGGTAATAGAACAATTGATCAAAATTTTGTTTTCAGGCGTTTTGCCATTCACAAATCATTGATCACTGGATTCCTTTGAATTTCCCTGATGAATAATGTCATAAAGAATGGAACAAAAAGGAACATAAAAGTAAGGTAAGAGTCACCGTATTCTAACTTGTATTTCAGGCGTGAACATGGCAGAGTAAGTTTTCATGAGCAACTTATTGGGTGTTTCAGCAACCCCAATAAATAAAAGTTTTCTGGAAGAACCTTCTTTTTCATTGCAAGACACAACCAGACATGAATAGAAAATTGTGACTACCTATATGCTATGTGTTCAAGTCCAGAAAATGAAAATTTGATGGGATAAATCAGAAAGGGAAAAGTAAAACCTTACTAGATGAGCTACAGCACTAAGATTCTCAGGAAAAGTCTTCAACAACTTCTGCTTTGTAGGCTCATATATTCCAACAAATAAGGCAGAAGCCCTGAAAAAAAATGCAAAAGAAAAATTAAAAGAAATGCAGATCATAAAGGAAGGAGAGGCATCTTATTTAAATTAATTTACATCCATGCCTATCTACATGATATTTCTGAGTCTTTCACAAAAACAAGATTACTGGATAGCCTACTACTGGTTATATCTTCATGTTCTACCTATTGATCACTGTTGATCAGAAAAGTGGAAACAGAAATGGTAATATAAAACTCAGATACATCTCTATACATTCAATTCCTAGACTAACTTACAGTGTGAGCCTCCTAATGCCAAAAGGATTCTTCTAGATCTGAAAAGATAAGATCTTTAGTCCCTAAATCCTTTTTGCTCATCAGCAAGTGTAACAAAAGAAAATAAGTGACCATTGGAGTAACGTAGCTGTTATGTTTCTATAATTTTGTTCAGTAAACAGTGACCCACGGATGGATGAACAAGAGGATATTTGGAACACGTATAAACTATTAAAGTAATATTATTTGGAACATGTATAAACTATTAAAGCAATATTTTATGTACCAATCAATCGTCTTAAGATCCCAGTGGAACATCAATACAATTCATTCATGTATCAAAAGAACATTAGCAGTAACTAACTTCAGGAGCTTTGAAAACCATCACATGGTCACTTTACAAAGTTTGAACTTTGGATAAACCACAAATCATGGAAGCTGCAAACTGCAGAAGATACTTACGGCAAAACCCCAGCTAGATTTCCAGCCAATCCCGAATAAAGACCCTTCAAAATTATTTTCCCACCACCACGAGCCGCCTGTAGAAACAGTTAATTTATTTATTCCAGCATGCTTTTTTCAATAGCTAGTCCACGTCGAACATTTATTAAATAATATAATATACAAGTACTGGATGGAATATTTTGCAGATTTTGGGCCTACTTTACAAGCTGCTGAATGCACCTCACCAAGAATTTGACATAAGGAAGCAACATTAATACCTTTTGCATCATGCATACAGACAAATAACAAGAACAATTAAATCTTTTCTAAGGATCATAGAACATTCTACATCTTAAAGGAGATATTAAGGTGAGATGTATTTCAATTCCGAAAAAACAACATGCAAGGGATTTCCTAGCCTGTGGAATCTTAAGAGGAACAACAAGAACATTTCAAACTCTTGCATTGATAAACTACCTGCAGCCTTGTCTTTATAGTATCAATTGGATATAATGCTGTTTCAACAACAACTCCTGCTGTACCTCCTGCAATAACTCCCTCTGCAAAATTTACCAGATTTATCAGCAACATTCAGACAAGTATAACAGGAAGACTTATTTCATCAGGACCTCAGAAAAGAAAACTCCCATCCATATTATCATAGCTTATCATTTGGCATTTTGAATTTGCAACATCTCCAAGGCCTTCTAACATGCAAAAAATCCTTTTTATTCACAATGCCGGACAAATAAGATGGCATCCATTCTTAAATATATAATTGAAACTCACAATACTAGAATGGACCATATAGAGAGATGACAAACAGATGCATAGATATTTGGCACCAAAATATCTCACCTATTAGGATAAGTAATCTCTATAATGCCCGTTCGGTAAATACAAAAATTCTTCAAACTTGCTCTAAAAGAGAAGAACAAAATTTTCCAATTAAAAACATTCACCTTCATTAACCCCAATCCTTGATTTACTTACATTAGTTAGACAGTAACAAGCTAATGAGATGCAAAAGTTCATGCTTCTTTCTGGTGAATTACCGAACAGAATCCGCAAAAAATCAAAGGGCTGTTCTTTCGTGCCAATTGATGCAAAAGGCTTTCTCATCTGCAGCTGAGTGCCGTTCATTTTCCTACTGGGTGCTTCTGCAAAGGAGACAATGTAAAAACTAAAAAGATAGAATCTTTGACAGTACTTACAGTGCTCATACTATGCAACACATGCGGAACAAAGGAAAATATAAAAAGAAAAGATCCAAAAGAACAAAAGGGTTACCTAAGGTGGGTCTGGAAGAGTTCTTTCCGTCCACAGCTAACGTTAGAGCACCCATGAAACTACTCTCTCCACAAGTCTACAATAATTAATCCATTAACTCCCATAGACCAAATACAGACTCTTTAAGACTACAGTAACAGGTACAAAAACCAAGCACACGCACAAGCACAAAACACGTAAAGATTCGAGCTAAAACAATTTACCCCAAGCTCACTTCTGGTGTACTGGAGAGCGTGACAAAACAGAGATAGACAAGTAAGAGAGACGGTGATTTGGTATCTGTGTATATATATATAGACACGGTTTATGGGCCAATTCTCATGGGCTGCTCTCTTATTAAGACCATACCAGACTTGAAAAGGTAAAAATAAAAATATAATTAAAGTCCTTTATTTTTCTTATAATTTCATTCTATTATTTTAAACTATTTTATAATTTTGAAAATTTTAATTAAAATTATACCAAATTATTTTAATAAAATATAAAAATTTTTGGAGTAGTGTTTGTATAATTATCTAGATGAAATTATATCATAATTCAAATTTTTACTAAAACTTGAAAGTTTCAATGTTCACTAAATTAATTTTTGGAATATTTGAGATAGTGAATTAAAACTGTATTGAATTTGATATGGATTAAATTTAAGTCATATTCTCATATAAACCTTTTACATGTGCGTTATATTTTGGTTTTGATAAAAATAACTAAAAGAATATTAATATCAAATATTTTTTATAAATTTTTTATTATTACAAAATACTTAATTTGAATAGATTTAATAAACCAGACCTAATCTCATCGAATGAAACGACATCGCTTATAGATTTTGCTTCAATTCACATAATAACAAAACGACATTACTTTTTGTATAAGTTAATAAGTAACATCGCTCCATATATGAGAATGAGATTAGACTTCTTGGTATAGGTCTTGAATTACACCATGGATGTTCGCAAGCTTGGCATCGGGTTGCTCGTGCAACAAGCTTGATCGAATCCGGAATATTTCGTATGCTTTTAACATGTACGATGAGGTGAATGAGCAAGAGGTTCAAGCCTGTAACTTTAACGCTGTGTATTAATGTGATCCATACGTTAAAGACGGAACTAAAAAAATTTGGAGACAGAACAAAACAAAAATTAGAGATAGTGAAATGTTTAGATGTAATGGACAAAACAAATAAAACTGTATTCGTCTCGAAGACAAAAATGTGTTTGATTGCAATTGACAAAACATAAAAAACAGTGTTAATAACTAAAATTTCCCTGTAGTATAATATGGTTGGAAATATATAATTCATTAATTATTTTAAAACGAATGATTTGTATTAGTTATTTAATTGTATCTATAAATAAGGAATTTAAAAAATGAGTAACATAAAATTTAATGAAATGAGTATAACATCCCGTTACCCATATTAAAGCTAGAATTCAGTAATTTATGTAAATTACCGAGAAAATAATTAAAATATAATAATTA
>JANIPN010000219.1:1934073-1944954 GCA_027478595.1 Erythroxylum anguifugum
TTTTTCTTTTGAAATACAGTCGTAATGAATTTATTAATATAAGAAAGAAGAATAGTTATATACTAAAATGACATATATATATATATATATATATATATATATATATATTTGATATTTATGCACTTGTGAGGAGATTTAAAATCCCCTTTTTGTGAAGATGAATAGTGTGTGCTGAATGTTTATAGAAATCATGGAGTAATTCATAAGGAAAGAGAACATACGAGGCATCTTCTGACTGCACTACCATGTTGCTCATAAAGATAATTGTTTGTGATCTTTTTCTAGGAAACTAAAGTTTCATTTCATCCTCCCTTCTTTGGTGGATTAAAATATGCAGGATGCATCGGCAGCCAGATCATGTTATGGCTTTTTTGCTTGCCGAACTGGGGACAAGTGGATCTCTTGACGGCCAGCAAAGGTTAGTGGTGAAGGGAAGATTTGCGCCCAAAAATTTTGAGGGGATACTGCGTCGTTATATCAGTGAGTAGCTTTTTCTTTTTTTAATTGATCCATCATATTCTGGGTTTACTGTCATTCGTTTCCTTCCCTCTTGTTATTGGCGTCACACGCAGCTTTTTCTTCTACATTATTGACAGATGAATATGTCATTTGTATCGGGTGCAAAAGTCCTGATACTATATTATCTAAGGAGAACCGTCTATTCTTCCTCAGATGTGAGAAGGTAATGGTTTATATATCCCTGCATCTCCTTTCCCTTTCCAGTGTCCTTTAAATCTCAAACCTTTCTCAGCCCCAAACATTGACTTTTACTAGCAGAGAGGGTGCCTGAGTGATCGTTATAACATGATGCAATCATGGATCATATTTGATCTATTTTGACATCAAACACTCCTGAAAGTAAAGGCCTTGTACAAATTATTGGGATTGTACTACTATTTTCATCTAGAAATTTGATGATATGTGTGTTTAAGTAGGTAATGATGGACTGCAGTTAGACTGTCAAATCCTAGATCATACATGCAATAGTTCATATAATCAATGATATCACATCACAGTGGATCTGTAAACTAACAAAACCTTGTTAAGATACTTCGGATAATTCTTAGATTTTGTGGGCATGGCTTTGTTCTGTCAAAATCTTTATTAAGATTTGTGAAAGTACTATGGCGTTGACAGGCTTTGTTGGTAGTGTCTTAGAGAAGATAGTTTTCAAAATTTCTCTTAAGAAGGCCGGTGATGACTGAATATTTGCCTACATTGTCAGATTCCATGGTATGACAGATACATATTGAAATTTGCTCTGAGGCCTAATTAAAACCCTTGATGTGGCTTTAACAGCATTGTTAAAGTAGAAGTGTTTGCATTAATGAACTTAAATAATTTGATGATTGGATGAGATTGATATGGTTTTTTTGTCATCAAGAGAATTTGATATTATGTTCAATACCAGCTGAAGCAGTTTATGATGGTGCACGTACTGCAGTTATGGAATGTCATAACCTTTTTTTTAGATATCTGGAAACAGTTATTAGGATTTGTTCTTATAACATCATCTTGGTGGTAAACCTAATTTTATTGATGGAAGTGCTATGATTTTGCAACTGTCTTTGGTGCTACCTGAGAATATTATCTCAATTCCGATTGTTCTGTTAAGGAGGCCTGGGATAATAATTGATTTACCTATATTGTCTGATCTCTGGTATGTCGGATACATTATGTTTAGTTCTGAGGCCTTCTTGTTAGCATTAATGAAGTTAAATAATATTTGGTGGTTGAATGAGATTGATTTGGCAGCTATTGTCATAAAGGGAATTTGATATTGTGTTAAAAATTAGTTGAAGAAGCTTAAAATTCATTAAGGTATATGGAAATGTTCTTAGGACTTTATTCCTGCTACAGCTGATGAAAGTGCTATGACTGTTAACTGTCTTTGGTGGTATCTGAGAGTGTTGTCTAAAATTTAGTAGTTTGCAACTGTTCTCTTAAGGAGGCCTAGGATGATCGATGATTTGCCTACATTGTCAGATCCTATGGTATGACAGATACATTTTGTATTAGTTCTGAGGCCTTCATAGTAGGATATTATAGTTGGATTTAACAGCCATATTAAAACTATAAGCATTTGCAGTCCACAGTTGGAATAAAGCAAAATAATTTGATGGTTTAATGAGATAGATTTGATAGTTATTCTGCTTTACTAGCATGAAGTTTAAAATTATGCTGCCAAATAACTTACTGAGGAATAAGATGGTTGAAAGATGTCTTCATCGCCTGTTTGCACCTGTTCTTAGACTTAGAGTTTGTGGATATATACCAAGTACCATAAATTGGTTACTGTTTATCCTGAATGTTCCCCTTGTGTGTTGGATATTGATCTTTTGCATGATTGTCATGAATTACTCTTTTTTCCTTTTCGGGTTGAAACCATGAACAATATTATTACGACCATTTCTAAATGCAAGGGCATAATTTCGTTGTCAGTCCATGGTTGTTGGAGCTGGTTAGTTAACTGCTTATGTGAAGATCTTTCTACCACCATTACACAGATGTACTTTATCATTCATTTTAAATTTCTCAAATTCTTAATCAAAGCCACTGATTTCCTAATCTATTTGTTACATGCAGTGCGGTTCTGGACGGTCAGTTGCGCCTATCAAAGCTGGTTTTGTTGCCCGTGTTGGCCGGAGAAATACTGGTGCTTGAGTTTCTACAATATGGTTTTGGTATCTCCTGTTGTTAATCCTGATTTTAGCCATAATTTAGTAAGGCTTCGTGAGTACAAGTACAAGAAGTGCTCTTTTTGGGATGGCTGTATCTGGTTTTTCATCCGTGCCGTATAAGTTGTCGCTTATACACACAAATCCAAATACTTTGCGAATGCAATGAGTCATATATGAGTATTTTCCTTTGCATGATACTTGTTATCAGAGTGCGAAACTCAAATCTAATAATCATGAAACCTTACAGTTCAGAATTTGAAGAGCGTCACAATGCTGGAATGTGTGGAACTGGTCTTGTAGTTTCTATAATTTGACAATGAGTTCAACCAGAGTGTTGGTACTGATCTATAAAAGCATGGTAAACGATGAAATGAAAAGAGTGAAAACTGATCGATCAGCTTGGGATTTATAGATGTGTTTTTGATGTGGGTGAAGAGGAAATGGAGACATTCTGTCGAACAAAAGCAGAATGGTGCATTTTTGTTGTTGCATAGAACGCCATTGGAGAGCAGTTAAGAGGAAAGGAAGCTGATCTTTCCCACTGCTTTAGTTAAGAACATGTGAGGAGATCAGGGCAGTTGAAGTATGAATTGATTATTAGTGTCATATATTTACAAACTCATTTTCTTTTGATATATATATATTGATATGATTTTAAGATTTAAAAAAAATGAACAAATGAAATCTACTGTTAAAGTGAGCCTGCGATTGTTACACATTAAAAATTTATGGTAACAAAAACAAGAACAGGATCTTATAAGATGGAAACTAAAAGGAGTTTCAGAAATTAAACCATGTATAATATCAAAAGTTCTCTTATCAAAGCTCGTCATGACGGCTTACACCTCCATGATCATCTTCTGAAAGTTTCTCTTTAACTTTGTCTGCTGTCTTGTGTACTGCACCTTCCACAGCTTCTGCAGCAGTTTTAGCAGATTCCTGTGCTGTCTTCTTGCTTCTCTCAAAACTCTTCTCTGCTGCCTCCTTCATCCTCCCTGCAGTCCCACCACTCTCACCGTTTCCACCTCCAGAATTCACCTCTGAACCTCTAAAGCTGTCAAACAAAACTACCATCAATCATCAACTCAAAAGCTGTCCCAAAACCGGAACACAAGTCGCATGATGAGAACTGATGTCAGTCTTACTCTAAATTTGGTGTGAAGTACTTGAACTGCACGTCGCGGATGATGGTTTTGAATTTCTCCCAGGAACTTTTGTGGGATTTCTTGAACATAGAGATTGTGTCAATCACCATCTTTGCAAGAGGTTGCTTCTCTTGCATGTTTACGACTCTGTGTTGCCCTCCCTCGCCAACAACTGGAAGAACTTGAAGGAAGATGATGATGATGATGAGCAACAGAAGGATCAGTGCTCCACTTCTGATTCGTAAACATTGAGCCATCATGAAGATAATGATGTTCTTAGACCAGGATGGATCTAGTTTTGTATAGTAACCTGAGTGGCTGTGAAGTATTTTCGCATTCTATGTACTGAGAAGAGTTACGTGGTGTGTGGCACCTTTCTTGTAGGTTTCCTCAACTGTAACACTCCAAACGTGGTGGAGAACTTCAAAACAGGGAATAAGAATTTTTTTAAGAAAATAAGAACTTATAATATATATAGATACAAATTAATAACAAAATGTATAAAATCAATTTATTTAATACTCTAATGTTCTTTTATTATTAATGTTTTATAGGTAAGAGTTCAGGTTTTATTAAATTTTAAAAAGTTAAAAGTAAATTGAACAAAATTGGAAGTTAGGTTTTACAAATAATCTTTGACTTGCAAATATTAAAAAAAGATTAAAATTATTTAAAAATTTGAACATTCAGCAATTTGGAAAAAATTAAGAAATATATTTTAAAACTAATAATTAGGAGACTTGAATAAAAAAAGTTCAAAAGTTAAATATAATTTTAAAAGAGCACAATTATGAATTCTAATTTGGCATAGAATATAAACGGTATGAAGCAATTTACAAGTTATAATTAACTAATAATTCCAAATTTTCCAGCCACACCAGCTTTAAAAAAAATACAAAGCCTTAGGTCTTTTGTGATTTAGTGAAATTTTTTTGAAAGATCTCAATTTTTTAAAATTTTAAATTCTAGAAATGCTATTAACATAAAAACATAATTAAACTTAATTAAAAATGATTAGATTTTAAATAAAATAATAATTTATTATTATTATTTCTATATATTTGTATAAATTAAATTTAAAAGCTATGTTAATGTCACACATGTTTCATTGATATATTTTCACTAAATTTACGAATTTTTTAAAAATTTAAAACTATTAAAAATTCATAATTTTAAAGATTAAAAAGCTTTCTTAAAATTAACCAAACATGAGCTTCTTTTATTTTTATTATTATCACAGGTTACATCCAAGTAGAAAAGCTCTAGTGCACTCTCAGGCTTTGACACAGCAGTTAAAGTAGCTGAAGATGCTCCTCCTTCCCTGTTGAAACAAACATACCACCAACACCAGAGAATCAGAACAACAGTTAACTAACACATTCTCTGGCATGAACTGAGAAAAGAAAGCTGAATTATAGAAAAATACAAAGTTATCAGTTAATAGATTCTGTTCTACGGCATGTGATGTGCCATGTTATCTTCCCTATAGCCTCAAAAAAGTTTAAGCCAAGGGAAGCATATCTGTCACTAAACAACCATAATCTATGGACCAAAGCTTCCATTGCACGTGCACCACTTGAGAAGTGCGTGTCCCGAAAGGTAATGTAGAAGAGGATGACCCTCACTTCCCTACGTGGGAGGGCACACATCTCTATAATGCAAGTACCTCTTAAAGGAAGTTATCTTTTAATCTATACATTGGATCTCTAACTTGAGCGTTGAAGGGATAGGTCGAATTCTGAAACATGGGGTTTATCGGTTTAATGATTTAAAATCAAGTGATGATCTCGAGTCAACTAATTATTTGAAAATCCAAACGATTAAGACCTAAGAAGTTCGAGGAATTAGTCATAAGAGAGTTCATTAGAGGAGGCAACAGACTAAGTCGAACTTATGCATACTAAGGTTCGGGCTCGATTTTGAAAAAGAAATATAATCAAATGACAATCTTGATCCTAAGACATTAAGAAGTTCAATCAATTAGTCATTAGAGAATCTATTGAGGGTGGAAAGAAGCTTGGCTGAACTTTTGTAATCTGAAGTCTGAACTTGAGTCTAACATAGAATTCTAAATCCAAACTCGATCGAGTCCAAATACTCGAGTCAGAACCTGAAAAGTTTTGTCAAATCGAAACCTGATCAAATAAGACTAAACTCAGGTTTTTTTGCCATGCCTAGAATCTATGCAAACCTTGAAAGCTCTTAGATAATAACCTCCTAACACTTCTCTTCCAAGTTCCAAATTAGGCAATAAGAGAATTTTCTGAACTACCCCTCTCTTTCCATTACCTTAGTAAGGCAAATATCTTACAAAGAACTGCCGTACTTAACTAGACTAAGTTTTCATTGGAAGCTTTATACTATCTTTGCACGAGTTGCTACCAACAACAACTCAATACCATAATTGACTCACAAGTTCTCCACCAACCCCACCACGTTTATGCCACTATCATTATATTAATAACTATCAATACTGCTTCTTATAGTTATATCTGTACTTGATGCTTCTGATTAAACTATGCAATGGAATCTTACAGTGGGCGAGTGTTCGTGACTCTGATGGTAATGTTGATGATCATTTCTGTGTTCAGTTTTAGGCATGGTGGCTGTAGGATTAATGAACTCATCTTCATTGCCAAGACTGGCTCTTGAGGCGTCCTTCTTGTTCTGCTTTCGCATTTCTCTGATCTTTGAGAAATCCACAGAGTAATCCGGCACTTCACCCTTCTGATCCCAATCCCCAAACTGTGGAACTGAAAGCCAAGGACCATTTTTCTGCAGAACAAGCTAAGTTCATCAGACAATACTAAGAACAACATATACATTAAAGTTAGCTAGTTCTGATCATCATCATCTTCATCAAAACTAATGACATAGACATTGGAGCTTAGGCTCTCCATTTCATGTTTCATTATCTGAATATGTTTTGGTACTTTTTAGAATTCCAAATTCTATGCAAATTTGGTTCGATGGAGTACATATGCGACAGATTCTTGAGTTTGAAAGAACTGTAGAGGAAAGTAAACTTTTTGACTCAGGAAGTTAGAAAATGAAGCAAGATCGTTAAACTGTTTTTAGGTTACAGATTAACCTAAAAGGAGTTTCAGAACCAAAACATTCACTTGAAACGTAGATTTTAGCTTCAAGTTTTAACAAATGCTTCAAACACCCACTCAAGGAAAGGAACAAACAGATGCAGCAGAATCTCAAGAACACAAAAAACTAACAAAAACCATACCAAGTTTATTCCTTTTTAAGACTAAAAGGAGAAAGAAAGCAAGTCCTTTTCTCTTCTTTCACTTTCTTTTCATGGTAAACAAACAGCAATTCAAGAAGCAGAGTCCACCACAAAAACAAAGATAAAGGCCATGGAAGAGAGAAAGAGAGAGTACCCCTTTTCCAGCCTCCATGAGAAGCTACAAGATCTCCAAAGAAACGGGCCAAAAAGCTTCAAAAATACTCCACAGCTATGGTGGACAAGTACTCCAGATAAGAATTACCTACACTGCAACTAAAAGCAGAACTCTGTGAAGCTTTACATGTGGATTCTACTCCTAATATATGAAGCAGAAGAAGAAAAATGAGTGAAGCTTACAGCAAGAAGACAGCTTGACTACTACTACCACCATTCCAATTTCCTAGCTTTTGACAAAGATTGATGGTTCTCTTTACAAAACACGTATTGGCCTTTTTCTTCTCTTCTTTTTATGTTGTATTTTACAGATATGGTTTCTCTTACACCTTTGATTACGTATTTTGCCCTCTTTTTTTTGGTTACAAGGAAAAGAAAACAAAAAAAAAAACGACGTAGATGTACTTTCGTGTAAGAACTGATCACTTCGACCTGTCTCTTACGAACATCCAAGAGTAACGCTGTTACGGATAACACTACGTCGTATCATGTTAACCTTAAAAGCATACAAGGGAAAATAGTTCTTTTATAGAAAGGTAAACATTGATCACATAAAGAAATACATTTATTATCTTATTATTAATAAATATTTCATAATATAATTATTTTGATTTAGTTTATTAATCTTTGAGACCGTTGTTGAAATTAAAAAGACGTTGTTACCAAAAAAAAGAAATTAAAAAGACGAGATACAATAATCATTTAGACTAAATATTAGTACTTATTTTTTAAATTATTTAAAATTCATAATTTACAATATTAATCATGTCAATATTCAATTTTCTTTATTTAAATCTTTTTATGATAGTAAATTTTATGTTGCATGTAACAATTTATAAAATTATATATTTTTAATAAATTATTTGAACAAATGATATATGATTGAACTCAACCTAAAACTCTATAGCTATAAGAAAAATGATATTGATTTTGTAAAAATGATATTATTTTTTATTTTTATTTTTATTTTTAAATAAAAAATTAGGCTGAGTTTAATCAAATTGGGCTTCTAGCTGATCAGGCCTCAGGCTACACCCAAATCTTGACAAAAGCTATTAGATCAGGCTTAGATTTGGGTAAGCTTGGCCCATCCCGACTTATTGTCACCCCTAAGTCTATGTCCAATTCGCTCAAATATGACTTAAGTTAATTTCAAACCAAACTAACAATCACTTCATAAATATTAATCCTATAAGTATTAATTTTACTAACATTTAAGTTGAGGGGTCAATTTTCTGTTAAACGTCTTATATGTTTGTCTCAAACTAAGTGTCTGGTACGGTGAAATAACCAAATTGAGAAAGAAACTTGCATTAGTGACAAATGTACCAACTTGCCCATAAATATTTAAATAGTTAAGAGACTCAATAATTGTTTTACATATAGTTTGGGTTTAATTATCAAAATAGTCATTAAATGTGTCTTAAACTATTATCAATTTTAAATTGTTTGTTAACTATTATCATTTTTAATGTATATTTTAAATAAATTAAACGTGTCATACACATGATTCTAAAAATCAAAAATCAAAACTTAAATATTCAAAGATTCATAAATAAAATAATAAATTAGATTGAATTTAGTTTGACTCAATTTAAAGTTAACAAATCCATTTAAATTTAAATTTAAACTCAAATTCAAGCTGACCATATTTTTACTTAACCAATTAATCAAATCTAATGATCCAAATTTAATATATTAAAATCAAATTTAATCAAACTTAGAAAAAAAAGACCTAATCCCTATCTAGTATATCGTTTGTAAGTTTGACAATAGATTAAGATGAGTTGAGTCTAAGAATGACCTTTTTAATAGATAGCTCGAGATTAATTTAAAGTTTGGTTGAGTTTAAGTCTAAAATTTTGACTAAAAAAATACTTTAATATTAATTTTCTTATATTTACAGTATAAAAACAATATCATTTTGAGAAGATGTTAAACTTTCTGACTGACCTTTTAGGCCTAAATTTCATCAATTTATATTCAAACTCAGTTAACTTCATACGTATTGGCCAAAAAAAAAAAGTTAACTTCATACTAAACCTAATTTAATCGGCCGAAATGCATACATAACCTAAGACTAGAAAATTGCAGATTGGATCAAATACGCATGAATCCGAGTCCAATCCATTAATGGAACTAAGCAGATTATTGAACAAAAGAGCATGAAGCTTGTAGTGGACGATGTTATTACACAATCACATTTTGGTATACAACAGACCACCACAACAGCCGTGAATTATATGAACCACAAGAATATTCCATCATCCTGACCACAAAAATCCCAAGAAAATAAATTGTTTTAGTCTTCCACTCTTAGTCTTTGACGTGAAAGTGTGGAAATATGTTGATTGATGAAGTTTCGTAGAGGCTCACACCCTTCTCCCAGGACTCTATATATGCAAAGCGCACCTTACCAGAACCATAAAACACAACACCTTTCTTCTATTACTCTACTTTCTCCATATTGGAGTTTCAGTCCAGAGATAGATCTGATGGAAAATCAAAGATATGTGGCTCTGCTTCTGATAATACTCATGATTGCAGGTTGCAGGTCAGCGGAAGCAAGAGCAACGGCTACTCCGAAGAAGATTAATGGCGGCTTACTTACGCGAGAACCTGGATATACCAAATCCAAAGACTTCGTGACCGAGTCCAAGCCACTAGCACCGCCACGACCAAACTGTCGTGGTACAAATTCAAACTTAAACTTACTCAAAATTTTAAAATATTATATTTATTAACATTTTATTAACGTGACTAATGGTTAAAAATGATAAAGGACCGTACTCTCGGCGTGGGTATTACTATTGCCCCCCACCTTGAAGACAGTTAAAGCAACGTCATGCGGATTGATGGAATTTCGGTGGAGCCGACTCTATCTTTTAAGTTTACTACCAATAAAGAATGTGAAGTCTTATATTTAAAGAAATTATGTAACTTTTTATTTTTATAAAAATAAAGTTTGAGTATTTTATTGTAATCAGTTATTTAATATAAAAAAATTGTGTGAAAAAGGACGATAATTTTTATAATTAAAATCTTTATGTGATCTATCAGACATATAATTAAAATATTAATAAAAAAATTATTTATCTTATTTTTTAAATGAGACATTAAAATAAAAATTCTTATTTTAATTCCTCGGCATAAAAACTATGGATTTTTATATTTGTGTTCTAAGTTTTGATCAGTTAATCTATTTGTCAAAGCATAAAGTAGTAATGTGATACGCTTAAATTCACACAATCTTTTGTTCTCAAAATAGTTTCCCAACCTTCAACCAGTTAATTTTGTCCATGTGAGCTCTACATAACTGTAGATGAAATTAATTAACACCGGATTAAAACTGATTAATAAGAACAAAAGATCTAGTCTTCTTCAATTATATTTTTTAAATTAAGAGGTATTTTTTATAAATTTTTTATGAATTTGAACACCTTTTTCATGTGAGAATTTTCCATATTCTAGGTAGTTTTAATATCTATAAAATGGTCTAACGTTATATAATTAATGGATATAAATGTTCTATTTTTGTGGTAAAAAATTAACATGCTTGATGGGAGTACATATGTTTTTTCTTTCAGATTTTTGGGGTCCCTAAACTTCTTTTCTCTCCTCAAAATATATACCGTTGATTTTG
>JANIPN010000219.1:2094306-2106668 GCA_027478595.1 Erythroxylum anguifugum
CACCGACCTTTTACACCTAAACTTGATCGACTAAACCTAATTTAATTTGCCAAAATGCATACCTAACCTAAGACTAGTAAATTGCAGACTGGATCAAATAATGCATGAATCCGACTCCAATCCATTAATGGAACTAATTAAGAAGGTTTTTTGAACAAACGAGCATGAGCTTGTAGTGGACGTGGTTAATGTAAGTGTCACGTCTTGGTATACACGTGGCTTGAAAACAGAGGTGCGAATAAGATTCCAAAAATCCTCACATGGTTTTAGTCTTCCACTATTATCTTTGACGTGAAAGTCATTGCGTGGTAATATGTTTGACTGAGGAAGTTTCGTAGAGAATCACGCCCCTCTCCCTGCCCTCTATGTATGCAAAGAGCACCTTACCAGAACCATAAAACACAACACTTTTCTTCTATTTATCTTTTCGTATATATTCGTATTTATCTTTTTAAAAAACTTATATCAAATTTGAATAATATAAATTTTCTTTTCCAAATATATGTTCATTTTAAAAGTTATATATACATTTTAAAATTTTAAGAATTATTTAATTTTTTATTTCATGCATTTAAATTTAAAGACAAAAGATTACTTAATTAAGATACGAAAGTTTGGTACCCGGATAAAAGATTACGTATATATTATAAGATATTATTTTATAAAAGGAATAACTAAAAATAAATGAAGCCTTTTTACATGAGTTTTTCCTTTGCTTACCATTGAATACCTCCGTTGCATAGACTTTGCTCTTGGAGATATCTCAATTTCATCTTTACTTGTACGCAAACTCCAGCATATACATTGCTGTTAGAGAGCACCACAGCACCTTTTAAAAGAGACAAAATTGGGAGGCTGCGGCAAAACAAAAAGAAAAAGGGGAATTTTGATTTTATCAGTCAGAAATTGTAATCTCTTTTGTTCTTCTTGTACACTTTTAGGACCGAATATTGATTTACTTATTAATGCTTAAATTGTTAGGAGGATTGAATAATGATTTACTTAATATTTTTCAAAGTAGAGCAGATTACTGTCCATCAATGTTTTAAATAATAAAAAATAAATTTACAATTTTGTTCATCAATTACTTGTTAATCATATAATTAGTAAATTGAACGGAATAATTGACCTTTTCAAAATTCTTATAATTGAACTAGTCAAACTAGTTATGTTTTTTAATTATTAGTAATATCAATTAGGTACGTATTTAATTTTTTTTTAAAAAAGTACGTATCACTAAACTTATAAGATAAAAAGAATATCAAAATAGAAATATTTAAAAATGAAATTTTGGTCTAACTGGATCCAAAATTAATAGGTTGAATTGGGACTTAATCATGATATGCAATTCACTTTTTCAAATGATGTATTTTAATTTTTTTTAAATGATGAGTTTAAAAAGTTCAATGCTATATTCTGGGTAGTTTTAATATCTACGAATGGTCCATCGTTATCTAATTAATGGATATAAATGTTTTGTTTTTGTGGTAAAAAATTAACATGCTTGATGGGAGCACATTAATATATGTTCTTTCTTTAGATTTTTGGGGTCCCTAAACTTCTCATCAATTTTAGAACTAAGATCTTAGAAGAATTCTAAAAATGCAGACTTTTGAAGTAAAAGCGTCAATGGCGTGAGTGTTTTGATTTCTTCCACATTCGGTTTATTTGTTATTTTAACGTATATTACTGTTAAATATATGTTGAATTGACTTACGTTTGGTATCAGAGCATAGTAACTTCTCTATTGTTTTAATTTTTAGAATATTTTGAATTTTGGAAAAAATCAAAATTCATATTCAAAAATTCATCTTAAAGTTGTTTTTGAAAGTGTTTCTTCCGATTAAAGATTTTTAAGTGTTTTGAAGTGTTTGTACATTTTAAAAATCAAATTTTGTGGTGTTTTAATGATTTGGTTTAGTTTGGAATATGGCTGGTTATGAGGTCATTATGACCCTGTTAAAGGTTGAAGAAGACCCTTTCACCAAATGACATAGTTTTGTGTGTTGATTTGAAGCAAGTTCCGATGCAGGGACTCGAACCCACACCCACATAGGGCACATAATGAGCCTCTATAAACTGAATTGAAGATGATATTTTTATTTATTATGCGTTGAAATCATATTTGTATAAATTTTCAACATAAATTAGGTTATCAATTTTTATCCTCATAATTATTGTGCATATATTTTGGATCGTGAATATAATTTTGTATAACATGTTTTAATAATTAATTATTAGGGCTCAACTATAGCAGTCCTAATTATATAAAATTATATATTTATATACCTAATCATGTAAAAAGTTCAGGCATTTAATTGTATTTAATTATTTTAGTATAATAAATTTTATCACACAAGAATTTTATTATATTGAATGATTAATTAGGATAAAAATCAAATTATTTTTCCTAATTTCTCACAAGTATTAGGAATTGTAATATAATTGATAATTTTATTATAAAGTTTAAAATATATAAAATATTCTATTTTTATTGTTAAAAATAAAAATAAAATTAAAATTAGGTCGAGCTGGATCAAGTCCAACTTTGAGCTATTCGAACCAATCAAGCCTCAGGGTGGACCTGGGTCCTAGTTAGAATGCTATCATATTGAAGTTAACCTTGGGCAAGCTCAACCCGATCTAACTCGGCCTATTATCAACCCTATTTTCACAATTCGACTTGTTACAACTCTTATTTGGGAATTTTTACTAAGTTAAGGGGTCAATTTTCAGTTAGATGTCTTATATATTTGTCCCAAACCAAGTGTCTCATACGATGAAATAACCAAAAAGAGAAAGAAACTTGTATTAGTGACAAACGTACCAACTTATTTACTTGAACCCATAAATATTTAAATAGTTAAGAAAACTCAATAATTGTTTTACATATAGTTGGGGTTCAATTATCAATATAGTGATTAAATGTGTCTTAACTTATTATAATTTTAAATTGTTTTTAACTGTTATCATTTGTAATATATATTTTAAATAAATTAAATATGTCATAAACATTATTCTAAAGATCAAAATTCAAAACTTAAATATTCATAAATTCATAAATAAAATAATAAATTACATCAAATTTAGTTTGATCAAATTTTCTTATACTTACAATGCAAAAACAATATCATTATGAGATGATATTAAACGTTTAAGCGACCATTTAGACCTAAACTTCATTAATTTATATTCTAACTCGTTAACTTCAGACTAAACATAGTTTAATTTGCCAAAATGACTAGATAATTGCAGATTGGATTAAATAATGCATGAATCCGAGCAGTAGCGAAGCTACAGCATCTCTCCCTCAAATTTTTTTTTTTAAGAATATATATATGTTGTATGTATATAAAGGTTGCCTTCCTCACCTAAAAGAATGTCTTGCCCATGGTAGATTAGATAGAAAACAATTTTGCCCCCTCTGAAATAAATTTCTGCTTCGCCACTGAATCCAAGTCCCAGCCAATAATGGAACTAAGAAGATTTTTGAACAAAAGAGCATGAGCTTGTGGTGGACGTTGTTAATCTAAGTGTCACATCTTGGTATACGCGTGGGTTGAAAACAGAGGTGCGAATAATATTCCAAAAATCCTCACGTTGTTTTAGTCTTTGACGTGAAAGCCCTTGCGTGTAAATATGTTGACTGATGAAGTTTCCAAGGACCTTATCCACAAACTTTGCAATAAATAAATAGGTTTTGTGGATGATATTATTTGGCACTGGATAAACGGTACAGATGATTTCCTTCCAGAGACTCACACCCCTCTCCCTGGTCTCTCTGTATATGCAAAGAGCACCTTACCAGAACCATAAAACACAACACTTTTCTTCTATTACCCTACTTTCTCCATATTGGAATTTCAGTCCAGAAATTAAACGGTGATGAATTAGAAGCTCAAATTTTATCAATATCTTTGTCTTTGAGCTAGCTTTGAAATGAGACTTGAATAACGGGTTTCACCATCTGAGTCAAAATTTATGGCCGAAATATCTTCGATAGGTCATTCTGGCGCTCCAAAATATAACGTGAATTTCGTTAATTTTTTTCTCTTAAATTTCAGCTCTAAAAAATCTGCAATTGATCCCAAAAACTCCGTCAATGAGTCAAAAATTTAATTATGAAATTTCAAAATTTTTGGCTAAACCAATCTCGAGATAAAAATCCCACAATGACTAAAAGTCAAGTCTGTCAGAAACTTAAAAACAGTGCAATTAAAGTCTATTTGTTTCATTTATGCATTTTACGTCAACGAACCTCGAAAAATGCTAAAACATGATAAACCAACTATAGATGAGCATAAAATGAATGTAAATGACTCTGAATTAAATCTTAAACATATGTGAAAATATGAGTGTATCAAAAATCAAGTTCAACACATTTTAACTTAAGTGATTATAGAAAATTAATCAAATATGACAATCCAAAATTAATATATTAAAATCAAATTTAATCAATCTTGGAAAAAAACTATTAATACCTAATCCCTATCCCCTTTATTGTTTATAGGTTTGGCATTCATCCTCAATTCGACTTGACCCTCTTAATAAGCAACTCCTTTTATATTAAAATTTTCATATTTATATACCGAAAATGATTTTATATACCCAAAATTTGGAGAAAAAAAAATGACGCTATTTTTTGTTTTTATTTTAAAAATAAAATTAGGCCGAGCTAGATTGAATTGGACTTCTAGCTGATTAGACCTCAGGCTGCACCTGAGTCTCGACAAAAGCTATCAGACCAGGCTTAGACCTAGGTATCCTCGACCCATCCCGCTTATTGTCACCCCTAGGTCCACGATTCAATTCCCTCAAATATGACTTAAGTTAATTTCAAACCAAAGTAACAATCACTTCATAAATACTAATCCTATTCGGGTATTAATTTTACTAACATTTAAGTTAGGGGGTCAATTTTCAGTTAAACGACTTATATATTTGTCTAAAACCAAGTGTTTGATACGGTGAGATATCCAAAAAGAGAAAGAAACTTGCATTAGTGACCGGATCCACATTGGGAGCAAGTGCAATTGCCCCCACTGCCTCCAAAAAAATTCATATAAAAAATTTATTATTTTAAGTTTTGATCCCGTACCAGTTTTTCCACACATTTCAATTCATTTGCAAACTTAACTTCTTGTGTTGGTAACACATTCATCATATATAATTGTATCTTCCATACATATTTACACAGAATATGACGTGGACCAAAGTTTTCCTCACATTAGCAATAGTGTTATCTCAAATTCCAAAAATCCACTCACATAGTTGGAAACTTTACATCAAACAAAACGCATACACTCTTAGTAGCATTTTCTACCTCTTATGCTTGAGTCTCCGCTAGGGATATGACTCCAGTATTCACGTTTGACTTATTACTTATTCATTTCTGATTTGTTGCTTTATTGATCATTCTTAAATTGAATCATCTGGTTTACTAAACCTATCTCAGTGAAATTCTTCTTTAAAAGAAGTTTTCTTGCTACTATCCTTGATACTGCTCATGACATCCTTATTAATTAACTATTTTTCATAATTACTTATCAATCATTCTTAGTACCTCTAGAAGATCAATTTATGCCATAACTTATATGATCAAAACATCCTTTATAATAAGGCTCAGTGATGCATTATACAATTTCATTTACTCTAATACCTTGGTATATATCATCAAAATCATTACATCTTATCTAGAAATATATTCATGATAATTCACCACTTAATAACATCCGCTAATGATACCTGGATTCCAATTGATTCTAGACAACATTTCTAGTTTCATGCCTGCCACAATCGGGGTAGACCTTTTGTTCGATCGTGACAGAACCAAATAATCTCAGCCATGATCGTAGGAACTATACCACACTCATGTTCTATTTCTATTTCCTCGAATTCATTATATATAATAACGTCATTAACAATCTCAATTCTTTCCCAATTGATCACTATAAGCACTTTCACATCTTACTCTAATTCATCTTAGACTTTAAACTAGAGGAACTATGACTAGCAATTATTTAATAAGTCATAGATTGGTTCCTATACCATCTCCAGATATGTAATACATATACGCTCAATATTCTCACTTGTCATGGTAATCCCATTATTAGATATGTATTCACAATAACAAATTAACTTAAACTTGACAACTTTTTCATATATTGTTATCATCGTCTCTCCTTCCAATTACCATATAACATTGTACATACATATGTTCGCAATCAATTCGGAATCATAGATACATAATCATCCTGAAATTCTAATCTCAATTTGATAGACATATTCTTAGGCTAAATCATAACTCTTATCACATTTATCTGACATTCATTTCAAGTCCAAGTTTCGCATCTCCAAGTTATAGAAAACTTTGTTTTCATCCAACTTTGTTTATACACTTTAAATCTTGTCATTTCTACCTTATCTCTATTTTCCTCTATCAATCCCCAACAATATATTCACATTTATCCCGCATTCAAGGATATATTACCTCAGTATAATATTGATGTTGTATTCCCAGATACCTCCACCAATACGAACGCGTTGAATCTATATCTATCCTATCTAAACATATATATTATTTCTCATTTATACATATCCACAAACTTCCATCCTCTCACATTTTGACAGATCATCAAAATTTTCTCACTATTTATATCAGTTTAAACATTTATCAAATGCTCATGCGTGTGACTCAAACACATGCGACTCAGACTAGGGATCAGTTGCCACTGCATGCTAAGACATGTCTAAAATGCATGTACCTTAACACATATTTTAGAAAACGCCCGTGTAAGATACTAAATCTGGGCTCTGATACCAAATTGTAGCACCCCACCCTCGTAAGACACGTGCACGACATCCTAAGTGATGTCCGAGTGCGAATCCCGCAAGGGCGGCATGCTAGAACAATTCAAACTCATTAAAACATAGTACAATTTTTTTTTACACGTGTGCAGAAATCAATATTCAAATTTGGGCCCATACTTTTATTTCATAAAACTCGAAATCACAAAAGTCATTACACTTTGATCAGTCTCTTTTACAAGCCTTTCCACTTTGGAAAGTTATTACAAAACAGAAATAATCATAGACACATGATACAAAATTTTTGGAAGACTCCATTTGATACAAAAAATAAGAAAATATAAATGCAAACGCAATCTGATCCCAACCTCTATCTCTTACTTGAATACAGTAGGTATACTCCCGTTTGTCTAACGGGGTACTCTTCAGAACCTGAAAAATAATTGCAAATTTTGGGTGAGTTTCTCGAACTCAGTGAGTGACCATCCTCGATGGCTCACTCAATCACATAACACATATCACATTCAAAATAATTCAAACGATTTAAAACATACATGCCATACGCATATGCAGTGCTCAAAAGACTCACTTTCAGTTATTTTTTTGTTATGACAGAGTGCCTATAACTGTCCCGTATCTATTGTGAAAATCGGGCTCATTAATAACTGTCTCATATCCATTGGAGATACTGGGCTCATTTTACATAGTGAGCCTTTGGCTCTTAATCACTTTCTAAGCTCTAGGCACTTTTTCACATTCTGAGTTTTAAGCTCTTTTTCGGTGGCTACTCTGGTCACAACTGCCTTTATCTTTCATGCATTCATGTAATGAAATGCATCAATCACATATGAGCAATTATTCACTTTCACATATCATCGGACCTTAGTCCAACATTCAGCATTAAAGTTGAGAATCACTTTTTCTTTCATAAGCAGACGTTTAACAATCAAATCATGTATCACTTATATCATCAAATTCACATACAAGTAGCATTTCGATATCTTCACATTTAGCAAACTTCTCGAACATCCACTTTCCGAGATCAGTACAATCACATTCACATCTCATTCATAATCACTCAATTCATAACATAAACAGACCAATCAATAAAGTAAGACCATCTAGGTCTACTCACATTACGCTCCAGATGAGCATTTGCTTCTATGTTCTAGAAATGTCTGAATGCTGACGTTTATCCTGCATATCATAATTATGCAATATACACATTGCACACACGTTACAACTTTGCACAATTATAAGAACTGATTTATGCACAAATAGGTATATGGACCATGTACAATGCATGCTCAATGACATTCCCGGGTATTTTTCCATTATTCAAGTCATAAAGTCATTCCAATATCAAAACTCTTTTAAGTACATTTATACTTAAGGTTTATAACTCTATGAAACTACTGGAATCTAGTTTCATCACCCAATTGCTCACTTCAGATTTTTCCAAAAATATCATTTCGGGTCAACTTTACAAGTTCTTTCTGACCTCGATAATGAAGTCATTTGGTAGCATTTTCTTCTAGAAACATGTTCTCCTATGTCTTAAGTTTCTAATGACACTAAAATCTTACAAATTGGTCCAGTATTTTCAAACATATTCTCCCAATAATTCGGACTGTTCTTAACTGTAATAGTATTCTGTACTTGACTTCAATCCAGAAAATTGAAATTCTTAAAGATAGAATTAAAATTTGATCTCTTCATATAATTTATAGTCCTATCTCTCTAGTTTACTCCAAATTAAAAATCATCTCATTTAGAAATCTACAGATCAAGATATAACCGAATATCCAAGCATGTTCAGTGAAATCATACCAGTTCATACTATTCCAACAGATTCCCTCACTTTCATTCAATCAATCTTTTTCAAATCAACTCAGAATGCTACCAATTTTTTTATGGAGAGATATAATAATGTGTTAGGAACCTATTGGTTCAAGAATGAAGTCATTTGGAGGTCTAGAGAAAAAGTTATAGTCAAAAGAAGCAAGACTGTTTAGTTTGCAAAAAGGCTTTCGGGTGTGACAGATAAGGACAAAAAAATGTTAGACTATTTGTAACACACTTAGGCAGACCCGTCCCACATTTTACACTCAATCTCTCTCAATTGATTTCAGATTTCTATGATTTTTGGTGGAGGGGTAGAGCGATGTGTTAGGAGTCCACTGCTTCAAGTCTCATATCATCCGGAGGTCGGACGAAGAAGATATAGCCAAAATGTTGAAGGATGTTCGTCCGTCTCCAACCATCAAAGTCGCGATCGTCTGAAGGATAACAGGGTTGCAATCGTCTGGACAATAGCAGGGTCGTGATCATCTCGCGATCTTCTTAAGCACGATCACAACTTTCCCAGTCACACACCCTCTCTTCAAATCTCCATAACTTTCAATCCAAAACTCCAAAATTTTCAAACTTTAAATTCATTCTTTTGGTCATCTTCAAAAACATTCACATATTCACATATATGCATACATTCTCAGTGAAGAGAAACAGACCCTTCATTTATGTTTTCTTCAAAATGTTTCTGCACCTAGTTATACATATTTTCCAGTACACTCATTCAGTTCCACCAACTCTTCCATTTCATCTTAACTCATTCCTATATCACAAATTTATCTTTCATATTAACCCTATACTTATTTTTGGTTCATGTCTCCAGCAAGCAAAAATATTCATGTATGTATACATATATACACAGTGAAAAAGGAAAACAGAGCATATATGTCTATACCACTTACATAATTTATGCACTCTTCTCATACATATGTTCCTTGATATTTCTACTCAATAATCAACTCCACACTATCTGATAACAGAATAATCATCATATACAAAAATCACGCATAAAAAAATTCATATCCTAAACCCTCGGTGTTCATGAAAAACACCCATTTTTCTTCATGATTATGCAATGACAAATAAATCACCCTTTGGGTTTCATAAACCAATAACTCTAAAGGATTTATACAATACTTACTTGTTAAAACTCCATAATCTTCGAATATCAAGAAGCCCTGATTTTTATGAAACCACGTACTTCATCTCACAGATGGTTTGGGTTAGGTTTTCTTGAGGCAAAAGAAATAGATAACAGAGTGGGAGTGGTAGAAGATAAGGGAAAGCAAAGTTTAATTTTGGTAGATATTTGATGAAAAACTCTGTATATTAGAAAGAAACTTGAAGACGATAGCTACGAAGAAGGTAACTAGAATAAGGATACTGTGCTTGGTCTTTCAAACTTACTCTTATAGTATAAACTAACACCATCGTAAAATAACTTAAAGTAAGTGACACTCGTCACTTATCTAGCTTCTAAAGCATTAACTATTTTCTCACTTAACTAATTTAATATTCTCCCTATTTTTCTCCAATTTATCTCTAGATTTTCAAAAATCATTATCTCTAAAGTTCTGAAGTCAAATCCTAAATTTCTTCATCATCATTTATTCTTATTTTATTTTCATTCACCAATTTACTTGCCAATTGGCATTTTCCTAGTCCAATAATGTTCAACAATTTCTAAAATTCTCCAAAATTTTTAAATCAATACACATATTCTCCACATCAATTTTCAATTCAACTACTTCACAATTCTCATATAATAACATTTATAATCAATTATACCCAGAATATGTCAATGGATGCATGTACAATTATTTTTCATGTGCAAAAATTAAAAATTTACGGCGTGTATGCTAACCTTATGCATAGGCATGAAATGCATTTTCTAATCTTTCATTGCTATTTTTCTCAATTACTGAAATCAAGGGCTCTAACCCTTAGTATGGGAACGGGATGTTACAATTGTCTATCCATGTTATAATAATAAAAAACAATTTTTACAATTTTTTTCATCAATTACTCATTAGTCATATAATTAGTAAATCGAACCGAAAAGTTGTCCTATTCAAAATTCTTACAGTTGAACCAGCCGAACTAGTTGAGTTTTTTAATTATTAGAAGTATCACTTAGGTACATATCTCTAAACTCGTATGATAAAAAGAAGACCAAAATAGAAATATTTGGAAATGAAATTTTGGTCTAACTCAACCCAAAATTAATAGGTTGAGTTTAAGTTGATTAGACTTCAAGACTTCAAGACTTCAAGATTGGACTCAATCAAGATGTGTAATTCACTTTTTAAAACGATGTCGTTTAAATTTAATTTTTTAAATGATGTCATGTGAGAATTTTTCATATTCGAGGTAGTTTTAATACCCATAAATGGTCCAACATTATGTAATCAATGGATAGCTAAAGTCCAATAGCTATAAAGAAAATGACATTGTTTTGTTAGAAATAATGTTGTTTTCTATTTTTATTGTTAAAAATAAAAAATCAAGTCGAGTTGGATCAAATCTGACTTTGAGCTATTCAAGCCAATTAAGCCTCGGGCTGGACCTGGGTCCTAGTAGAATGCTATCATATTGAAGTTGACTTTGGGCAAGCTTAGCCTGACCCAACTCAGCCCATTACCAACCCTCTTTTCTCAATTCGATTCACTAGAATATGACTTCAACTTCTATTTGGGTATTTTTATTAACATTTAAGTTAAGGGGTCAATTTTCAGTTAAACGTCCTATATGGTTGACTTAAACTAAGTGTCCGATATGATGAAATAACCAAAAAGAGAAAGAAACTCGCGTTAGTAACAAACATGCCAACTTAATGATTTGCAACCATAAATATTTAAATAGTATAATTTAATTAAAAAAAATATTATTATTGGCAGTTCAAATTTGTTCTAAATATAGTTTAGGTTCGCTCATTAAACAATGATAATGATGATGATAATGATAATGGTGTTATTTAAAAATATAATTTCATCCAAGTCTTCTGAATGTCTACGAGTCTTGAATGCTAACCATAAATAAACATAGGTGAAGTGAAGAAGATTGTTCACTTCACCTATTTCCTGCTGGTTTTTTTAACTATTATCATTCTTAATAATCTACGCATTACATGTTTTAAATAAATTAAATTGTCTTAAACATTATCCTAAAATTCAAAATTTAAAATTCAAAAATTAATTATTCAAAGATTCACAAATTAACCAAATATGATGATCCAAAATTAATACATTAAAATCAAATTTAATCAAACTTGAAAAAAACTATTATAACCTAATCTCTATCCCGTTTATTGTTTATAGATTTGGCAACATATTAAGTCAAATCGAGTTCATCCTCATTTTGACTTGACTCTCTTAATAAACAACTCCTTTGATGTTAAATTTTTCATATTTATATACCGAAAATGATATATTGATTTCAGAAGATAAACTAAAACATCATTCAAATTAGATTTTACACCGACCTTTTACACCTAAACTTGATCGACTAAACCTAATTTAATTTGCCAAAATGCATACCTAACCTAAGACTAGAAAATTGCACATTGGATCAAATAATGCATGAATCCGACTCCAATCCATTAATGGAACTAAGAAGGTTTTTTGAACAGGGATATTTTGGTTAACTCTTCAATGTCTCTATTAATTCGTCTACTGGCTATTTTGTGGAGTATTTGGTACCATCGC
>JANIPN010000219.1:2378865-2394791 GCA_027478595.1 Erythroxylum anguifugum
TTCAACTCTTTGCTTAACTATGCCTTCTAACCATTTCTTCTAACACCCAACATGCAACTCATCATCATGGGAAGACTTTAATTTAGTGACAAGTAAGAGAACCCTTGAATGTTTGGAGAAAGATGGAGAAAGAAGCAAAATTTCGATGGTGAATAAAAAACAAATGGAGAGAGCTTGCTTCGGATGAGTTCAACACATAACACTTGTTCATTTTAATGCTTTAAAGAAGGAACAACCGATAAGCATAAGTGTGAAGCATTAAATGAGGGTGTTTGATGGCCAGATCTCATTGGTTAACATTTTTAAAGAAAAGTCAACGAAATGATTCTTTAATCCAGATCAAAAACTAACCCAATCAACTCAAATGACCCTAATTTCAATCACAAAATAATATACCCAATAGTACAGTGCCATTGGGTAGAAATTTTCGCTACCAAAAATCGACCGTTTCACTAATTGGCGATTTTTTCGGTCCGGGAATTTTCTCCGGAAAAATTCAGAAAAATTTCTAAAAATCTCTTAAAATAGAAAACAATTTATGGCGCACTCAGAATAATTTTTCAAACCTCCTAACCACGTTAATCCAAATAAATTTGTCTTAGGCACGTAAACCGGGAATATCATGTATGCATGTCCAGTAATTTCATGTTCACAAAATGTGACTGTGTAACAATCCTATTATGCATGAACAATCCTATGAAGTCCCAATCTAGCACATCCTATGCCAATTTACTATTCTACCCTTCCAATTGAGGGTGAGATGTTACAGATTTAGTGTAGAAAATGCAATTAATATCATAGTTAAAATGTCAAATATTATATTATAAAAAGCAAAACCGTATAAAAAATACAATCCCATAGTCTATTACTAAATCAACTAATTTTTCATTCCTTTCTAATAAATAAAATTATGTTTGTATTTATACAAGACAATATTATTATATGCTTATAATTTATTAGCAACTGTATTATATATTTTTAAGAATCAATATTACTTGCTTGTTTAATGTTTATAATATCTCATAAACATCTAAGCTAATATATGTGCCTTAAAAAACTAAAATTGTAGGATTTCTTAATAAATATGTTTTTACACTTTTTAATTTCTTTAATTAATCTCTAAATGATTATACTATTTTAGTCAATGAATTTTTGTATTACTAGTTTAATACTTTGATCAAAAACTTTGACACATATTAATTACTATTTGAAGTAGAAGTATTGAGTGTTATGCTTTAATTGTTACGTATAGTAATGTTCAAGATTAACATTTAATAACATAGAATAAAAGTATTTTTTTCCCTTTCTTCTTTTTTTTACCTCAATAATAAATATAGTAAATACTGGTGAATTTATTATTATTAATATCCTCTTAAATTATATCCAAATATATGATAGGTTTTTTAAGTGTTTCAGCGTTTCAGGTTTAGGTTTAAACCTAGAACTGCAAGCAAGAAACCTGAACCTGAACCTGAACCATAAACCTGATTTTCAGGTTCGGTTAACCTTGTTTACATGACCGGTGTATGCAGTTCAGGTCCGGTTCACAGGTACACGGGTTTTCTTGAACACCCCTAGAAAAGACCTTGTCCTATTATTCCCTTCAGATACTGTAGTACTCTGTAAGCAGCAACCAAATGATCCGATGTAGGAGAATCAAGAAATTATGCTAACTGTTGGATAACAAACGTGATGTCTGGTCTAGTTGTAGTCAGATATTGAAGCTTGCCAATTAACTTTCTAAATGGTGTAACATCCTCCAATCTCTTGCCTCATCCTTTGAGAGTGTTGTCTATGGTAAAATTAGCATGGATACTAGTTTTGATTATGAAAACTGAGTATCTTTGAGTAAGTCCAATATGTACATCTTTTGGCAAATATTTATTCCTTGCTTTATTCTAGCTACCTCAAGTCCAAGAAAAAACATGAGTTCTCCAAGATCTTTAATTGTAAATGCATCATATAGGTGTTGTTTGATGTTGTGAATTGCTTCTATGTTGTCACTAGCCACTATGACATCATCCACATATGCTAAAAGTTCTATGAAACCTTCACTTCTAGTTTTGAGAAACAAAGTTTGATCTGATGTAGCTTGTTTGAAACCGTACTGAAGTAATGTTGAAGTCAATTTAGCATTACATTGGCAACTAGTTTGTCTTAGGCCATAAAGAGCTTTCACTAATATGCAAACTTTGTTTCTGTTACCTTCATAGCCCTTAGGAAGCTGCATAGACACTTATTCTTCAAAGTCTCCATGAAGAAATGGATTGTTGATGCAAATGCCACCCTTTGATTGCTGCTAATGCAAGGATAAGTCATATTGTTGTCATTTTAACCATTGGTATAAAAGTATCCAGAAAATCTATGCCCTCTTATTGTGTGTAGCCTTTAGCAACTAGCCTAGCCTTGTATCTTTCTACTGATCCATCGTCTTTTCTTTTTATTTTGAAGACCCACTTACATCCGATTGCTTTCTTTCCTTTTGGCAAATCAACTAGCTCCCAGATGTTATTTTGATGTAGGGCCTCTATTTTTGCTTGCATTGCTTTTCTCCAATATTCATTTTTGTCTAGTTGTTCATAAGTTTGTGGCTCATGATCTTGATCAACTGCAGCTGCAAATGCTTAATGCTTAGGAGTTAGTTTAGAATAAGAGAAAACATTAGAAAGTTGATGAGGACTTGTTCTTTAAGTAGCCATGCATTTGTAGCCAGTTAGGTATTGCAGCTTTGATTTTGTTCTGATGCTTCTTCTCAAGCTTTGATTCAGATGTTGTTGGTCTTGGACTTGAGCTTGAATCTAATTCTCAGGTTGAGAATGAACAGATGAAGGAATGACTTCTGGAGTGGTTGAAATAGAATCTGATAAAGTGACATCCATTTCTGGTAATGATGAAATAACAGGAATAGGTTGAATGTCATCAAATAATGACTGAACTGATGATGAAGGCAGGATTAAGTGATCATTGTGTTTGCTTATCAAATATATGCATATTAGTAATTAGTGTGGAAAAAGGAAATATATGTTTATAAAAAGAAACATATCGAGAAGTAAAGATCTTCTGAGCTTTAAGATCAAAAAGTTAAAAACCTTTAATACCTGGAGAGAAACCAAAGAAAACAGATTTGATGCTTCTGGAATCAAATTTATTTTAAATGTTAGAATGATTTGAAGCAAAAGCAAGGCAACCAAAGACTCAAATTATTGAAATTTGGTGGTTTAGAATATAATGCTTCAAAAGGTGATATGTTATTAGGAACAGAAGTGGATATTCTATTGATCAAATAAATAACATGCAGCACACATTTACCCCAGAAACGTATAGGTAAGTTTGCCTGAAATCTTAGTGCTCTTGCTACATTTAAAACGTGCTTACATTTTCTTTCTACAATATTGATTTGTTGAGGAGCCTTAATGCAAGATGTCTGATGAACTATGCCTTTTGATTCATAGAAAATTGGAACATTAAACTCTTGGCAATTATCACTTCTGATACATTTGACAACACTACTAAATTAAGTAGAAACTTAAGAAATGAAGTTTTGCATTATTGTTCATGCTTCAAATTTGTTTTTCATTAAGAAAATCCAAGTAAATCTAATAAAATCATCTATAATAGTGAGAAAATACCTATGCCCTTTAAAAATGGGAGCATAATTGTCTCCCCGTATATCAATATGAATCAGATCAAAAATAGCATTGCTAACAGAAGTACTGACAGGAAATGTTAATATTTAATGTTTTGACATATGACATATGACATATTTCACAAGGTTCAACATTAGAAATAAAAGGAACTAACAATTTTAATCGAGGAAAAGGAAGATGGCCTAGCTTAGTATGCTATAGTATTGAAGTTTCTTTATTACAGGTAACAAAATTAGCAACAGCAACATTTGAAACAGGTAAAACAACATTGGAATTCAACTTGTATAATCCTTGGGAATGCTCAGCAACCCAATCATCTTCCATGGCTAAATGCTCTGGATTATACAATGAGAGGATGAGACAATTATGCAATAAGAAAGATCATGAGCTAATTTTATAATGGATATAAGATTGAAAGTAAATTCTGGCACTATAAACCATTTAAGAGTTTTAGAGATTTAGTCAAATAAATAGTGTCAATTTGAGTAACTCGAACCCTGCATTTGTTAGGAAGATTCACATAAATATTGTGAACCAATTTATAAGAGTGGAAAATTGTTAAAGAATAAACTATATGATTTGTGACATCGGTATCAACAATCCATTCACTGCAATGAGAATTATTGATAGTAGAAATATTTAAAGAAATGTGTGGATCCATCTCATAATTTGAAGGAATCAAACCTGAGGTTGACTTCATCTGTATATGATTCGACAAAGTCATTGCATTAACATGATGAGAGGTAGATGGAAGCCCTTGTAGCAGCTGTAACAATTGATCATACTAATCTTTAGTGAATTGAAAAGTAGAAACCTAATCCTCTGTAGTTTCAAAGTGATGATAATCAACAGATTGATTATTAGTATCATCAGTATCTACAGCATTAGCATAAACTCGATTTGGAGGCTTCTTGGAATTCTTCATATTGGTAGGATAGTTCTTATAGCATCTATCAATAGTATGACCCTCCTTTCCACAATGGATGCAAATTGGTGTTGTTGAATTGTTAAAGAACTTTCTTTGTGCAGAAACATCAGTACCTTTAACAACCAAAGTACTGATTGTTATAGGCCAAAGGCCTTTCTTGTTGAATAACCAAAGAGAATGCCTTATTTAAGGAAGGTAAAGGATCTATCAACAGAATTTGTGATTTCACAGTCGAATAGTTTTGATTCAGTCCCTTAACCATAGCTTGATCATTGTCATGAAAGTCCCTAATGTTCTTAGAAATACCACATGAACATTGACGATTACAAGAACAAGATGAGAGAGGACACAAGATTTGCAATTCATCCCACAAGACTTTTAGCTTAGTGAAGTACTCATGTACAAAAAGAATACCTTGTTGACATGTATAAATTTCAAACTGAAGATCACATATACGAAAAGAGTTCCCTTGTGCAAATCTAGCTTTGGGATCATTCCAGATCCCATAAGCAGAATCCAACTAAATTATGGATTGTGCAATAGAAGGTGAAACAGAATGAATAAGCCAAGAGATTACCAAATTGTTGCACCTTTCCCAACGAACAAACAAAGAATCTGTGCGAGTTGGTTGCAAAATTGATCCATCTACAAAGCTAAGTTTGTTCTTGGATATTAGTGACATTTTCATGGCTCTCTACCATTGATGATAATTTTGTCTAGTTAGAACCGAATAAACAAGGACAAGAGTTGGATTCTCGTTCACATGAAGATAATAAGGACTGGAAGGATTGTCTTCTGGTTTTGACGTTGAACCAGAAGTATTATTAGCGGTCCAGGCATTGAAATTAGCCATGGCAACAAGTTTCAATTAGAGGAAGAAGAAAAGTAAGGAAGGAATATTGAGAATAAACTATAAAGTTTCTGTTTGTATACAAAGAAAATGCAAGAAAATCTGGGCATCTTAAAAAGAATCCAAAAAAACTAAAGAAGCGAAAGTATTCAGCTCTAATACCATGATAGAAAACTAAATTAAAAAGGGTGAAAATATATTTCATCTTAACAAATTAGAAGTATTTATATAGAATGTCTTAAGAATGAATAACGAACATAAACTATGACTAACTATGACTAACTAACTAAACTGTCAACTTATCTTTATATAATTCTAACACAGAAAACAATTTCTTTTTGTCGATTATAACATATTTTGAAATTATTACTCAATCCACATATAATAATAACAATTAGAAATTCTTTCCTAATAAAAGTATCAAATTAATAAATTTAACCATATTTAAAATCAACTAATAAAATTTTAGATTGAATTCAAATTTTAAAAAATTAAATTTACATTCGAATTTAAACCTAAATTAAAATAAAAAATTAAAATTTAATAAAACTCAAATTATATATTTTTTAATTTTATGAGGAATGAACCTAACCCAACTTCTTACTACTAAGTGTAAGACATTTCTATTGTAGGATGATCCTTGTAGTTAAGAGCCCGAAATTTGAAAATTGAAAGCATATTAAATTTAGCTGAAATTCTCAATTAACATTTATGATAAGTAAATAAAGAAAATTTTAATTTTTACTAAAAAAATTTATTCTTTATTTTATTTAAAATTTTAAATTTGACTTCATCATAAAAATATTTAAATTAAAATTAACCTTTTATATTATGTTGCAAAAATCCGAAAAACTATCTATCACTTCTTATAATATTTTGCAAAAACACGAAAACTACATGCCATGAAGATTTTACAAATCTATCTTAGACCAAAAATTCAATGAAAATTACAGATATGCACTTATATTAAAGCATATAAATGAATAAAATAACTATACCCTTTTATCTCTTCTTCTTTTGATCCATCCAACCCTAATTAGATGAGACCATTCAAAGTTGAGCTGAGTTGCACGCAAGGACGTCAATTTTGACTCGCCCTAATTTTGGCCCGAGTTGATCAGGCCACTTAAAAATGATCGGTCTGATGAAGCCACAGGCTGAGATCGGATTAAGCATAGACTCACCCGTAATCCAACAATTATTTCAAAAACAACATTATTTTAACTTTTTTTAAAATATAAAGTGGGTCAGGTTGGCCCGGCCCACTCATGACCTGTCGGGCCATGACTCAGGTCACTGCCAGTCATTTCATGGTCGAGCAGGGCCATTAGCTACTTAGCCCATCCCATTAATATTCCTAGTCTCACGTAAGGATGACAATAGGTCAACTCTGTCATTTTTTAATAAACAAATTTTAAAAATTTTAAAATATAAAATAACATCTTTTTTTAATTAAGTTTGGACCTAACTTATAGGTCGACCCATTAAAAATACTTAAATCTGACACATGGTCAACCTATTGTCATCTCTAATCTCACGTGTTCCGCACAAAGTCTTTACTTACCTACCTCAAAAGATACTAATTATCTTATCATAATATTAGTGCTTTTAATTTTAATATCATATAATTTTAATTTTAATACCATATATTTTTAACAAATCCTATCATGTTAAAATAAACCTATTTTTTTATCATGGACTACCATATAATATATATATATATGTATTGATAGTTTCATCATATTAATTTTACATACAAGAGAGGAAGAATATTGAGTCAAAGATTCGTTGACTCAATTTTGTCTATATAGTTGATATTCCTTTTTGATCTTTGGTTGGAGACTTAAATTTGAGTTTTTTAAAAATAAAATTTTATAATTATTATTTTAAGTATATAATGAACAAGCTTTCAAATGTATATTGTAAAGATATAAATTATTTCTCTTATTTTGAATAACTTAGTCGATAAATTGAAATTAAAATTAATTAATTTGAATTATTTTATAAAAGTTCAAACTTAAACATAAAAAAACTAAAGGATTATGTATGAATTTAAAACATTAAAAAGTTATATTATTACACAGTATTAATAAATACTTCTTATTAAATTCAATGATTTTTAGATAATTTGTATTAATAAGGAGAATTTACTGAAAATTTTAGACTTTCAAGTTTCAAGGCAAACTTTTTTTTCCTTAAATATTTGATTTACTTAAAATTTCAATAACCAACTTTTTCAACCAAAAAAAAAAAAGATCCACCAACCCAACCTAACACTAATGAATCAAAACTACCAACCACACAAACTGAAGAGGAAGAAGCACAGGAACAACTTCCCAGTTCCCACCAACCTCTCAAATTCTTCGAATTCTGTTCCAAGATCCTATCTTTCGCACTATATCCATGTGGGTTTTTCCTCTTTCTGTCATTCGACTGTTCCTTTGATTGCTAAGTCGATTAATTTGTCAACATTTTGTTTGTTTTCCGGTGAACTGGTGAAGAATGATTCGTGTTATGGTCTGTTCTTTTGCTCTGCGCATTGATTCAGTCGTTTGAGGTCTGTTCTTTTGCTCTGCGCATTGATTCAGTCGTTTGATTTAAGACATTGGTTGAGAAAGAATCGGTCTTTGGAGTTGACATGGACGCTAAAGTTGTTCAAAGTTTGCAACTTTCTTGTATACGGATAAATCCAGAAAACATCAGGACAAAGCCAAAGGATTCGTTGACGTTTTCAAGGAGATTGAAGGAACATCAGCGGGTTCAAGTTTTTGCTTCGACTAATTTACAATGTTCGAGAAACAAGAATCGCCATAGATTATTGCCTCTGGCTGTTTCATGTTCACTTGATAACTTTCCTGGTAATTCCTCGAGCAATTTCTTCTCTTTCCATTTCCTCTTCCATTTTTCAAAAGTTAAAGTAGTCCTATGTAGTGCTATATCATGTGACTAAACATACTTGCTTAAAGCAACATAACCAACTAGGGACATGAGTTCTTTTGTTACTTGTGAAATTTGACAATTTAAGTTTCAAATTTGTAAAGTAGATTGGAGAGCCATGGTGGTTCTCTGCAGATATTTTTGTTTGATTTCTTATTGATATGAGTTTTCTAGTTAGTAACATTGTGAACATCTGGTAAATTTCTGTGTTGTCGCTGCATAATAAGTGGCCATTGATCTCTCTGATTCTGATAGTTTAAAAGAGCATGATTCTGTGGTATGTGTTCAATCCATGACAGATGCTTCGAATAGTTTAATACGTAGAAATGAAATTTTGATGAGCAATATAGAACGAATCCATGAGGTCGTCTAGCTTTTGAACATTGACATTCTTTTGTCATTTCCTTTGTAGCTTCAACTTTGGAATCTGAAAGTTCTCCTGCTTCAGACAAAGAGGCTTTGATTTTGAAGGTGCAAATTCTAATCTTAATCTGCAAATATGTGGTTTTACAGTCACTTTATTTTCTTAGTGATTTCCTGGAAGATGGTTCATGGGCTTGGAACTCATTGATCAAAGAACTCAGTTTTCTGTCCCACGTACAACATTAGTTGCACATAATTCTCACATTATATTGATACAATAAACAGAACAAGTCACAAGAGATTGAGCCCTTGTTAAATGGACGCTGCATTTATCTTGTCGGTGAGTTGATATTCGTAATCAGTTATCTTCTGTTAGACGAATTCAGTCCATTAGTAGTTAACTAAATGATCCGATTTTAGGAATGATGGGCTCTGGAAAAACCACTATTGGAAAGGTTCTATCTGAAGTACTTGATTACTCATTCTTTGACAGGTTTGTCCTTGTAATCCCCTTATTATTTAGTGTTCAGACAGATAAGCTACCTATTATAAACTTTGATGAAACAAGAAAGAATATGCGTCAGATGTTAGATAAATTGCATTGGAATGTAATTGCATCCACTCTTTTGGTTTTTCTATGAAATATCAATTTTAATTTATTTCCTTTCCCTTTTCTCTCCAGTGACAAATTGGTGGAGCAGGCTGTACAAGGAACTTCTGTTGCTGAAATCTTTAAGCTTCATGGAGAGACTTTCTTCAGACAGAGAGAGGTATTTACGAAGCATGATATTTCAATCACTCTTCACATTTCATATAATCGCTGCATTCCTTGAACTTTATTTCTCTGCTAATTAGCTCAATCAATTCTAGACTAATAATAACTATCCACTTCTTTGTTGGTCTCTTCTTTTTTATATATTAACTGTGATGCAGACAGATGTCAATACATGATGCGAACAACCATGTTCGGAAACTATGGTTTATTAGAAAAATAATTATTTGTCTCACCCCCATAATTTCACTTCTAGGGTTTTAGGAATCAATCATAGTTCTAAGAATTGGGAAGTAGGTATGAAACTTCCAAACTTCTAATTGAGAAATTTGAGCGAAGCTTTTCTCTGTTCTTCGTAAACTAAAAGTTCATACTTACAAACAAGAATCTTGTCACTTTATCCTAACACTACAGGGACTCAAAATGATATCTTAACCTAATAGATACTTGAATCCTAAACCAAAACGTAAGTAAACCTGTGCAAATGAACTAATTCCTGCCCCCAGTCAAATTGCCATTTGATTTCTTGACAACATAAAATCGGGAAAACCACCGACATAGAGTTTAATACTTGTCCATCTCTCCTGGAACATAGATAATCAACTTTTTACAATCTTCATTTCAGACTGAGGCCCTGAAGAAGCTATCTCTAATGCATAGACTTGTTGTTTCTACTGGTGGAGGTGCAGTTGTGCGACCTATCAATTGGTATGATACTGCATGCATTTAAACACAATAAGTACTTTGCTGTCTATATCCTGGCATTAGTAGACATTTATTGGCTCTGTGAATCAGGAACCGATGTGTTTGTTTACCAGGAATTATATGAATAAGGGAATCAGTGTCTGGCTGGATGTACCTCTGGAAGCCTTGGCAGAAAGAATAGCTGCTGTTGGAACTCATTCTCGACCCCTTTTGCATCATGAACCAGGCGATGCATACACAAAGGTGGTGTATTTGACATCTCATGTTTTTCTATGTATATAATGTGGTTTGCAATTCTCATAATCGAATCATCTCGTCTTTTTCCTTATAGGCTTTAAAGCGATTATCTACCCTTTTCGAGGAGAGAAGTGACGCCTATGAAAATGCTAATGCTAGGGTCTCTCTAGAAAGTAAGTGGGCTAAAACTTGTGTCCAGTTCACAGTGAAACACCTTGTTCACTCTGTTACTGAATTGCAAGGATACAGTATGCTCTGTGATCTCTAAATTTTTCATGTTATTCCCTGAGAATTAGAGTCGAGCTTTCCTCTATGCAGATATTGCGGCCAAGCTGGGGCATAACGATGTATTAAGTCTCACACCGAATATAATTGCAATCGAGGTATCTTTCTAGGTCGTATATTGTTCCTGCTCATGTGAAACTAGGGTGGTAATGTTTTAAATACATTGAACTCCATCTTGCTGCAATGCCTTCTTGAATTCACATTTTCCAGCTATCTGGTATTTTAGCTAACTGAAGTTTAACTTTCTGCCAGGCACTTGAACAAATCGAGACTTTCTTAGAGGAAGAGAGCGCATAAAGCCGGTTCTTTTCGGTCCTATCCTGTTTCGTATTTATCGGCCGAGACGTGGCCCGAGACATGCATATATGTTCCTGATGTGGAAGGGTTGGAATCTGATGTGATACAGAGTTGAAGGAAAGGTTGAAGATTATGTTTGTATTTGGTTCACAGAAACTCAGGTCAGATTGATTTTTGTGGCTCTTAACATGGCCTGGTAAAGATTATGATATGACAAATAACTGTTATCTTGATAATATTCATCCATACTTGCAAGTAAATTATATAAAAATTTGAACTTTTCCTCTTAGGGCATGAAATCCTCTTTTCCAATTATCCCGATCCAACGATGTAGTTTTGACATTGGGCCGGAAAGAAAGTTGAAACAGGGTAATTGGAACAGAGGATTTAAACCCTTCTCTTAGACATGATTCGTAACCAATGTTCTGAATACCGTAACGTACTTACCTGTGTTGTACCGTACAAAAAATAGTATTGAAACAGTATGAAAGTTATTAACTTTTGCATCTAATTGAGGTTGTCACAGCCCTAATGAACTGGCCACTTTAGCATCCACTCTTTAAGTACTTGAATCATCTACCAGAGAACTTGAATCATATATATCATCTTTTTTAATTTTTTGAAAGAATTTTATATTTTAATATTAATTAAGATTATTGTTAAAATTGTTTGTATTGTAAACATTCATCTTTTATTTTGTTTTGGATTACTTAATAATAACACGTATTACTATTATTATTGTTATTATTATTAAGTTCTAGTTTCTTTAAAAAAGGTTGAATAATGAATTTTTTATTTTATAAAATTTTTATTTATTAATATTTTACTATGTATATTATTTTTTATTTTTATAATAAATATATTGATAATCATGTATATAAAATATGATCACTTGTGTAATGTCTAATTGTTATATAAAAATATTATATAACTCTTTCATTATTATTTATATTACTCAATTATTTACATTAAATAAAATATAAAATTAAATTGTATACGCCTTCGGCCGTTCTTTACCCGTATCCTGTCATTTTTGATAAGAGGGTCTTTACTCTTTTGTCTGGTTCCCACCATCCCATACCTGTACTTTGAAAGTACGAACTCCAAAGTCCAAACCAAAATGGTTTTCTTTAATATTTCTGATAAAGTTCTGAAGACGACGACCCGATAGGCGATAGCTATTGGCACGCACTTCACTCTTGCCATTAATTGTCGGTGTCCGTCCTTCGTCAACATCCATCGGCTCTCTCCTCTTTCTTTTTCAGTTCTTTTTTACAGAGCAGAGTAGCTTAGCTGGCTTTTGCAGTAGTGATACCTATCCCACTGCACGCTTTACGTATATGATATACCTCTGTTTGTTTCTCAGGACAGAAATTTTAAAAGCATTGCATATCAGTCGTATAATTGATACTTTCACGAGGTTTTGCATGTTCTTGATGCTTGACCCGTCCCAGTCTCCCTGGCTCTCTCTCTCTGTCTGTGCTGTGCTCTATCTGGCATGTAAAACACTTTAAGAGTTGATAAATCAAACCTTTTATTCCGATTAACTTTGCACTTCGTCAGTAAAAATAAAATAAAGAAGGAAACCAAGTACACTGCTCTGGGGTTACAAATCTATGGTCTTGCCGTAGTACTGAGCCTACTGACAAATACTGCCCTTACGTTTAGCAAGAAACTGCGAGCTGGCTGGATTGCCTTTCGGCTTCAATCCTGCAACTTGTTTATCTTGAAACTAGACCAGACATTAATTACACAACCATATATAATAATACGATGAAGAAGAAGACGATGACGACGATGCTTTTGTTTCTTTTGAATGTAAAAGACTTAGGATCTATTATGCTTTCACACCGTAATAACAAAATCATCACCAAAAGGTACAACGTTTTAATTTGGAAAATGTGGCAAAAAATAGAGAAACCCCAAGGAAAACAAAATGTCTGGTCTTGCCACCTACAATAATTAAAACCCTAGAAAGAGACACAACCTTCCTCCGTAGCCACAGCACTTAGTGGGTACTTCATCTCACAAGAGAGCTTCAAGACCTCACTTAGATCAACTGGGTGCGTTTGGTCTTGAACCCAGTTGAAATGGTGCACCAACTTAGCCACCCAAAGTGCAACAGTCGCTAACCCCAGGCTCTTTCCGGGACAAACCCTACGACCAGCTCCAAACGGTGCCAGCCTCAGATCACCACCTCTCACGTCCACGTCAGCGCCGATAAACCTCTCCGGCTTGAACTCTAGTGGATCTTCCCACACTTGAGGGTCATGTGTGATGGCCCACATGTTGACCATAGCCGTTGTGTTAGCGGGAATCAAGATTCCATTGCCAAGCTGGATGTCTGACGTGGACAACCTGGCCCAGGAAAGGAGTGGTCCAGGTGGGTGTATTCTCAAGGTTTCCTTAATCACAGCCTGCAGATATGGCAACTTTGCCAACGCAGAATCCCTTAAGCTTCCATATTGAGCTGCCACGTCATCAAGCTCTCTTCGAAGCTTTCGTTGGACATCTGTGTGTAACACCAGTTCCGCCATAACCCACTCAGTCAAGAGAGCTGTCGTATCAGTTCCTCTGAAAATCATCTCCTGCACAGTTAAAAACAGAGTTAATCTTTACACTTAAGCAGGTCCAAGTTAGGGTTATGGCATAGTTACCCATAAAACAGCAACCATATCATCGTCTTGGAGCTTCTCTTCACCTTCAAGAGATAGCAGAACATCAACAAAATCACCATTTTCATACTCCTTTCTTGCCTTATTCATATTAAGACGATGCTCTTCGATGATTCCTCTAACGAACTTCTTGACTCGGGGAACGAGTTTCAAGCAACGTTCATTGATACGAAATGGATCGTAGAAATAGTTCAACCATGGTAAATGATCAGACCAGTTAAAAGCACCCAATAGCTCAAACCCTTCTCTTACCATATCTCTAAGCTCCTCGAGCTCTTCACTATCATCCAACGGGTCATATCTCTTTCCAAACACACTTCCCATGATGTTATTTAAGGAAGCGAGCTGAAGGTGTCGTCTTAACGAGACAAGCCCGTTTTGTTTCTGGTCGTTCGCTACGTTTCTCAGCAAGTCGAGACACTCTAGCTGACGGAGAGGCTCGTGGGCCAAAATGCGCCGGGGAGCGAAGAGGTGCGAGGAAGCGATCCGTCTCAGTAGCCTCCAATAAGCACCGTTAGGTGCGAAACCTATGGCTCGGCTAAACATGAGGCACTTAGCCGACTGTTTGATCGGACGGTCAGCGAAGTGAGGAGAAGTCAAGATTTCTCGGGCAGTGTGAGGGTCAGAAGCCACAATCACAGGAGTGGCTCCTAGGCTAAATGCCATGAGCTCAGTGTTGGCTCGACTCCACGCCATAGCGGCTAACGAACGATGAGCCAAGCCCCTACTCAGAGTAAAGAGACTACCAAAGATTGGCAAACCTCGAGGCCCTGGGATTGAGACAAGACCTCGTTGGTTTCTGCCATCTCTCCAAGCAACTCCCCCAGCAGAAAATGCCCATGTAAGAGATACACAGACCACAACAAGTAGACACAAAAAGTAGCCATCTAGAAGGGTTTTGGACCCGAGAAATGCCGGTAGTGTGAAAACCCACCAGCTTGTGTCCTTACACAACGTCATGAATGTTTCAGAAACTAATCAATAACAGCAGAAGGGATCGAAAACAGAGAGTTTAAGAGAGAATTATGGTGTAAGAAATTGGTTTCAAGAAGCTAATGCACACGGACACACACATATATATAGATTCACGTGCATGCAATGTGGCTCTTTAAACTTACGTTATAAGAAAAATGATTATTGGAGATGAAGAGAGAAGAGGAATAGAAACAGCAGCGGAGAGCATTGAATGAGAGACCATAGATTTAAAGGCCAAAATCGGCGAGCTTACAATATAAGATTAAGAAGAACACAGAGAAAGAGATGCAGTAGAGTATGGAAGACCAGACGACCAGACTAAGACTTGATGTTCAAGTAACGCATTGAGAGTTGTGAAGCTTTGAATTCAATGTCATTTATTGTCTAAATAAAAGAGACATTGCATGTAAAAAGAAGTAAGCCGAAAGGGACAGAACAGTATGGTTGTTTATTTTTCTTCGTTATATATGATTTTTAAGTAATTAATAATTTAATATATTAGTTTCAGTTAGAATTATCAAAAGTACGCTATGATAGACATTTATTGTATTAATCTTCATTATTTCTCAATGATTTATAAGTATAACTTAAATTATTCCTTGAGCTTATATGTTTCGGATTTTCATAATTTCGAGTCACAGAAATAACCTCAAGAATAATGAACGATCGTATCCGAAACAAGGCGGATAATTAATGATCGTATCCAAATAAAAGCGGAGAGTCTTGTACACTAAGATTTGTTGTTTGAGATATAATGGTTAAGACTTTAATCTTAAAAGATGTACCGTGTGTTTCTTAGAGGGTGTGCACAAAATCAATATGTATCTTGCCTTTTGGAAATAATGTTCTTAGTTTTTGTCCATTGTGATTCATTTTGTTTAGGATGAGTTCCTAAATGGCACACATCTCAAACAAATCATAAATCTGAAAGTCAAGCTGAGCCTGCGAATGAAATTGGTGTACGGCCTCCAAGGGGTCGTCAAATATTCCATTCTCGTCGTCCCAAGACAGTGAGAAATGGGGATGAGAAATGGGGACCTGACCCACTCATCATACTTTGTTTGGTTGGAAGACAACCATTAGTTTTTTTTTTGTTTCCCACGAGGTGTCCTGGGCGGGTCTTAACTATGGGCGGCACCTTTAAGTCATGTCCACATCCCAGACTATTCCCCGCTCGTACCGGGTCAGCCCGTAAGGGGTAAAGTGCTGGCCAAATAAATCTTTCCATTCCCAGGGCTCGAACTCGAGACCTCTG
>JANIPN010000219.1:2404327-2416142 GCA_027478595.1 Erythroxylum anguifugum
AGGTTGATAATGCAGCGGACACACCAATAAGGCTCACAAATGTCAAAAGGCTTGGTCGTATCCTCTTAAGCCTCATCTCGTAAAACATATCCAAAGCTTTGGACAATTGGTTATTCCTTGCATATCCTTCAATTATCGCATTGTAAGAGACCATATTGTGGTCAGTCATGCTATTGAAAACTCTTCTTGCATTGGCCAAGGAATTACACTTCCCGTACATATCAATCAGACTGTTTCCTACAAAAAGCTCATATTGTAGATTGGTCTTAATACTGTAGGCATGCACTTGCTTCCCTTGTTTTAAAGCTTCAAGTGAACCACAAGATGTGAGTATGCTAGTGCATGTAAACCCATCTGGCTTCCAACCTGAACTCGTCATCTCAAAAAAAAGTTCAATAGCTTCTGCATCAAAAGAATTTTGCATATACCCAGCAATCATTGTGGTCCACGAGACAACGTCTCTCCCTATCATCAAATCAAATATTTTCCTAGCATTTTGTACTTTACCACATTTCATATACAAATCAATAAGCACATTACTCACTGAAACATCCATTTCTATTCCTCTCCTAAATACATGACCATGAATTTGTTTGCCTCCCTCGGAAAATTCAAGCGCTGCACAAGCACTCAAAACACTGGAGAGCACATATTTATCAGGAACAACATCAGTTTCCATCATTTGGTTAAAAAGTTGCAATGACTTCTCACTCTTCCCATTTTTGGCATAGCCAGTTATCATGGTAGTCCAAGTAACCATACTCTTCTCCAACAAGCAATCAAATACCACTTTCCCCTCATCAATTTCACCACTCTTCACGTAAAAATCAATCAAGGAACTACCCACATAAACATCCTGATCAAAACCAACCTTAATGACCAATCCATGCACTTGCTTACCAATACTGTCACCTCTATTATCACCACCCACCCCTGCACAAGCTCTCATAGCACTAGCTAATATACACTCATAGGTATACCCGAAACAACATCTTCTAAATTCCAAAAACACTACCAAAGCTTCCTCGTAGAAACCATACTTGCTATATATAGAAACCATGGAAGACCAAGAAATCGAGTTCTTCTCAGGCATTTTATCGAACAACTTACGTGCATAACACAAAAACCCGGAACTCGCATAACAACGCAAAAGAACATTGGAAAAGTAAACATTCGACTCCAAACCCGAAACTAAAACATGGGCATGGATTTGTTTAGGGTGGGATATGAGTTTGTTGTGTGTGGATAATTGTAACAGGTAGGCTAATTGTAGTCTTCTGGTTTCAGCTGCTCGACACTTGTTATGAGAATGAACAAGTGATGGGTTTGAAGAAGTAGAAAATGGGAAGTCTTGTTTGCTTGTGTTCCGCCGGTAATATGCCAACTGGTGTAATAATCTCCGGCGATTTCTCATTCTACTATACTGAGCATAACTGTGTTCATTATGACAAAGTTTCCTAGTCCCTACTCTTTTATTCTTGCATAAACATAATTTCAACTCTTTTTTTTAATCTCAATTTATTAAATTTTAAAATTGTGATTTTTAATTATTCGATCCCATTTCACATATTCTTTTATGGCAAAAAGAAAAATATTTAAAATATATTTATTTACAAATGAAAATAAACTTATATTTAAAAAAATCAAATACTTTTAAACATATTTTAAGTTTAAAAAGGAACATTTGTCGTAAATTTTATTTTAAATTTAAGTTTTAATACGCTTAAATAAAGATGTGATAAATTAAAATAATTCAGCAAAAATCTAAAGAAAGGTACTTTTATTAAAAAAAATTATATAATTTAACATAACAAAAAAATTTAAGTTAAAAATATCAAAAAGAGTTTTTTTAATTATCTTTATTCTTAAATAAAAAAATTATAACTCTTTTATAAGTTTTAGTCATTTAAAAAATATAGTATAATATTAAAATATTTTAAAATAAACTTTTTATCAAATGAATATCAAATTATTCTCTTTAAAATTTATAATATTACAAAATACTTTTAAATAATTTAAAAATAAAAACATTATGAAAAAAGTCTATCTTTTACCTAAAAAATAAAGAAATCATTATCGACTGGACATCTAATTTTTTTAGTTCAAATCTTCACTTTCTAATTAGATTTAATTTAATAATCTTTATTATTAAAAACTGGTCAATTCGTTAATCAAATGGTCAACTTTTTAAAAACTAATTAATTTTTATAAATTAAAATTAATTAATTAATTAATTTTGATATTCTCTTTGTTCTACTAAATCTCAAACTTTTGGAAAAATAAAAAGTCTCACTCGCAAATTTTATTGCTTTAGCTAATTATTTTTGCACAAGGGCCTTGGATTGGACATAGATTCCAACCTCTTTTGTCCAAGCAAACAAAAGTTAATATAATTCATAGATACAAAGCAAACATCAAACGTTTATTCCAAAAGATAAGTAAAATCTTGGTAGCTTCCTCCTCTTGCCTGTTCATCTAAAGCCGACCATATGTGGATAAGAGATTGTTGAGCTTCTGTGCTTCTTTGTCCAAGCTATCAAAGCCCCTGGAACTAGGGATTCGCCAACTCCAATTTCCAAACTGTATCCAGCAAAACAATTTAAGGTATACTCATAGAAGATGCTGAAATGGCTATAAATTACTTAAAACAATCACAAGTCTTGACGGTTATCATCTCAATTGTCACGTCCTGGTCCTGTTCTGTTTCCACTGTTACGAATAGACTATGAGGGGAAGGTGATGAAGTATAGCGCGATTTCAGGAGATCAAGCAAGTTCTGATCCAAGCGCAGTATACCAAAGTAGACAGAATTTCACATGGTTTCAGGAGTCTCATCAGGAAACGATAACCATATAATGTGGTGGTGATGATGATGATAGAAGAAGCTGAAATGACTGTAAATTACTTGAAACAATCAGAAGTTTAGATGGTAATAATCTCAATTGTCACATCTTGGTCCTGTTCTGTTTCCATTGTTACGAATAGACTATGAGGGGAAGGTGATGAAGTAAACTTGCAGGGAAATTTGGGTTTGAGGGCAACTGTGTTTTTTAGGCAGGAGAAGACATATTTAGCGTGATTTCAGGAGATCATGCAAGTTCTGATTCAAGAGTAGTATACTAAGGTAGACAGAGGTTTATGTGGCTTCAGGAGTCTCGTCAGGCTAGACAGAGCTTGGATAGAAACAAGAGAGTGAGTCCCTATCTAAACTCTCAACAGGAGTCGAGATAGTTTCTGCTGGACAATCCTTGAAGCTACCTTACTATTTGAATAGATACACAAAGTCGCTGGTGTACTATGGAACAGACTGTTACTTATAGCACTGCATATATTGTAAAGAATGTGTTGTACCTGTGTAGCAGGAATGTTCATCCTAGCTGAACTCCCAAGTCCGAGAATATCTTGCATGGTTAGAACTGAAGTTTGGGCAACTGATGCGAATGCAGCTTGGATAAGTGCCCACGAGATATCATCTTGTTCTGTAACTGAAAGATACTTGAGCACCTGAGTAACAAAAACACCGTGAAAAAATGGCAGGTACAATAGGTACATTCAGCTTCATTATACAGAGTTGTGAGCTTCATGTTTACAACACAAGCAAAAACACTCACATTCAACCTCTCGGCTTCATGCAAAGCATTCCACCAGCCCAGGATCTGTTATGGAAAAACAAAGTCATTAGAATGCATGTGTTTTATGTTTTTAAGACAAAAATAAGGAACTCAAGATAAACTCATCACAATTTGGTGCCCCCAAATTATGACTTGTCATACATCAGCCTCATGAAAAAAATTTCAGAGGAATTCTGTCCGGGTGCATGGAATTATCAATTATTAAACCTGCCAACACTATAGAATCTGGAAACAATCAAAGAACATTCCAGACAGAGATGAAACTATTACCGTGTCATTATCATGAGTTCCAATGTATGCAACTTGATTACGTTCATGATTATGGGGCAAGTGAGGGTTAGCTGCATCACTTCCAAAACCTGGGTCAACGAGTAATAAAATGTAACTACAGTATTGCACAGCATAAAGGTCAAGGCAATATGCATGAAAGGGTAGTTGTGAATTCATTACATGAAAAGACAAAAACAAAACCTTCTTACCAAACTGCAGCAGAGCCATCCCAGGCGCAGTAATGGATTTTCGAAGCTCAATTACATCCTCAGTGATAACACCCTGTAATAACGCAACACACGAGACATGAGCAATGAAAAAAAGAAAAATTAAAGAAGATGTATGCACCAGAACTTTCACAGCTAATCTTCAGACAGACGAAGAAGTATATAAAAGAATAAATAAATTAAATAAATTCCTTCATTTATTTATATGGTCCCTTAAAATCCTTATTGTAAGAGACCTTATTACCTGTGAAATTATAACTTACCTACATCTTTCATTTCTATTATACAAAATTAAATAATTCTAAACTAAGAAGCTTTGAGAAACTAAAAATGTGCTTCCAAGTCAATAACAAAGATGTGAGTGGCCTTTGCAAAGCTTGTGTGGCTAACTGCTGTTTTTTCCAAATCTATCTACCAAACCAAATGCAGCAAGTGCATTTCGTAAGCACTAAAAATTATTTCACTCATTAATAAAATAAAATAAAATATACTTCTAAATAATATAAAATGAGTTCAAAGATAGTTTACAGGTGGAATTAATTCGGTCTCATATCAAAACATGGAAGTGAGCAATTGAACACCGCAACCCGTCTACTTTTTTTACCAAACCGTCTTCTTTAAGAGTTCAAATATTCCCGACCAAACAAATATACCACAGAATGAGTTTTTTTAGTTTTATCCAATAATGTAAAGCAATAATAGGTTTACCTTTGAAAACTAAAATCAGTAAAATCTATTCGCAATCAGCCCATTATAACACAACATTCTTTTCCTGCAGGTAATTAAGGTACCCAACAATGGGTTGAATGATACTGCTAAATTATGTATGTGTTGAGTTCCCACAAGATCAACTATCATTTGCCTTCAACATCATATCATGACCATACAAATTTGTTAATGAAAAAAGAAAATGAAGATTGATGACTAGGTCAATGTTGTGCAATCATTAGAACAATGCTCATAAAAGATGGGCAGAGATAAAATTTATCTCTGAACAAATTCCCTTTGCACTATGAGGCAGATGCAGCAAATTAAATCTTAGGAATATAGATGTTGAAACAAATATATCAATCAATAAAATGAAACTTGTGTCCATAACTAAACAGTTATCCAATCCAGCCCGTAACAAGATTTCAAAAATATGGTCACCAATGCATCAAGACTAAAAGGGGTAAGTTCAGATACAATAGGGTTATAAAATCTGATGGAACATACCAAATCTTCAGCTATTATGCCGATCTTTCCTACAGCTTTGAAAATGGCATCAAATAGGGCTTTTCCAGGCCCTGCCTACTGCCACAGAAAAGAATCACGAATGGATGACAGAAAGTTCAAAAGAAACAAGAAAAGAAAAAAGAAAACACAGAGTAAAAGAGAACTAACCTTCCAATTCCCATCCATGGCAACTGTTGCTTCTGCATATTATGAAACTTACCAAAATTAATTCTGTATATAGAAACTTTAATTATGGGACTCTCAATGAAAATGAGCCAAATAAACCATTAAAAGTTCACTTTCCAATATAATATAGCAAATAATGTTTAGAGCACCTTAACTCCCTAGCCTTAAAAAATCAAATAACTTGGCTCTTATTTGAATAGAAGTGTATAACACCCATCAAAATATAACAATTTATGATAATAATTCTTTCAAATAAGGGCCAAATTATCTGAATCTATAAACGTCAGGGATTAATTGCACATTCTAGAAACATTTAGGGGTCATATTGTAATTAATAGTAATCGTTACGCTCAGTTGACCCTTTCCCTATGTCTCAGAGATTGTCTCACCAGAAGGAACAGCCCAGAATCCAGCAAAACCTCTGAAATGGTCTATCCTAAATTCATCATAAAGATCTTGAGCCCGTTGTATGCGTTGTACCCACCATGAATATCCATCTCTCTCCATAGCTTTCCAATCGTATAGAGGGCTTCATGTCAGATATGAAGTCAGTCATTAAGCTCACAAACACATCTGAAATATTAATTAAAGCTTTTGTCAAAGCAAACAAGATAAAACCGAAAAGATGATGCACCAAATATCTTAAATATCATCTAAAAACCGTTTACTTGACCCAAACCATTTTATTTGCTGTTTTGGAACATAAGTAGCATGAAATGTTACCACGTAACAATTGATTTCATGAAAATATGCAATTTAGCATATATCAAGTAATGTTAGGAGAACAACTGAAAGGGCTAAAACACATGGGAGCTATCAACTATCATCCACCAAAACATGTCGTCTCTTGGAATTAGTAAATAAAGTAAAGAGGGCAAAGTTGCAGGAAGAAAAGTGTAACAGAATTATTTGTACAGGGTAAACATATTTATGATGAGTAATATCTCATTCCATTAACAGAATATAGACTTCATTTTCTTGCCAATCATGTGGTTTATGACAAACCTTCCCCATAGCTGACCAGTTTCACTGAAAGCATCAGGGGGAACACCACTCACTAGACGAGGAAAACCATTCCTGTCCTGGCAAAAAGCAGAAAGTTCAGTCGCCAGCATCCCATACTTATGAGCTTACTAGGAAAGCTCAGCGGTGTAAAATGAAGTTTTTGGAAAACAATTGTCAAATAAGTGATATTTTTTCCTTTTCAATGAAGAAAGATACTCACCAGCAAAAACTGTTTTCTGTTTGCCCAAACATCAGCACTATGATAACCTACATAAATAGGCATGTCGCCCATTATACTGATTCCCTTTTCCCGCGCATAGTTTCTAACTCTCTGCCATTGTCTTTGAAATAAGAACTGTTGTGCAATGAATACTTCTATCTGTGGAGGTAATAAGTAATCAATAATTAGATAGCTCCTTGGATTGGGTACAGAAACTGAAGAAAAGGAGAAGTTGCAAGGAAAAAAACAGGGAAAATATTCAGATCTTACAAAATCCTTTTTACTTTGATAAATTTCCTCCAATGCTGCAAGATGACGATTTTTCAAAGGTTCAGGCCAGTCATACCAATTTAATGTATTTGAAGAATCATCAATAGCAGCAAAATAAGCTGCATCTTCAAGCCAACCTGCGATACAATGTAAAGGATATGACACACAAAAAAAAATGTACGGGCGTTGTTGTAGGTATAAGGGTTGCTACAGCCAGTAATGGCTGAACAGAAGGATAAAAATTGACAAAAATAAGCATGCAGATATAAGTGAAACTAAATATGTATAATCAAGTTACTAGCATCCGATGGCAATCAATAACAAATCAATCGTACTTGAAATGTTGGGGTCATTCTGAAAATCTTCAAGCTCCTTCCTAAGCTTCTTGTCACTTGTTATTAGCCTCTTTGCAGCCTACAAAAAGTGAAGTCTAATATAATTCCTGCACTATAAAAGGAAACTGATACAAAAGTAGAACAATTACAGCTGTATTTGTTATTCAGCCCAAAATAGTAAGCCATGAATAGTATCATCAGAAAATTTATCATCTTACTAATTTATCTTAGGAAACCTTAATCTACTCAGTTTAGTCCCTTCCAAATCAGCCACGTTTGATAACTACCGTCTGTATTATTCACCGTCAAGTATGTTTCTATTGAATGTCAAGTTTGTCAACAACTGATAGCAATAGCAGAAGTTGTACATATAATAATCCTATGCTAACGAATGCAGGTCTACATATGTTGGTGCAAGTCAATACAAGGGGAATCAATGAAAAGCTGTTATCATTATATTATGTTCTTCCAACGGTTTTGGAAGGTCCTACAAAATAGCAGATGCTAAAGTCGACAGACTCCTGAATGAAATGCTCTTAGGATAAGAACCTTAACCGTTATGCCCGCATGCATTACCTTAGCTATCAATGTGTCCTTAAGCTCAGCAACATAAGAGAAGTTCACGCGGTCAGAGTCTCTGCATAAGTGAGATCGAAGTGATAAGATGTCAAAGAAAAGAGAGTAAAACAACACAAATCATAAGCTCATTACGCATTATATAACAAAAATCCTCACACTGGTTCTGGTAGCTCATCCTTGGTCAACAAACCATCCTTCACAAGCTCGTCAAGAGAAATCAACAAAGTGTTTCCACAATTTGCATCCTAAAAGCAAATTTACCTTTTAGCTATATACTTCCAATGACATGAAAAATCAACAAAAACATCAAGTGAAATTGGGGTACAAATTAAAAGACGGTTAACCTGCCCGGAGTAGGGAGAACCTTCTTCGTTAGCTTTTCTTCCAGGAGGAACCAGAGGCAGAACCTGCAAAAACAAGCGACAATTTTCATTAATAAACTAAACTACAAATACGAATTAACAACGTTATTCAACTTATTTTTCGAACCTGCCAAACGGAACAACCAGCGGCGTGAAGCCAGTCAATGAACCGAAATGCCTCGTCGCCAAGATCTCCGATGCCGTAGGGTCCCCGGAAGGATGTCGGGTGGAGCAGAATGCCGGCTCTTCTCTTCTCGCTGGGATCGGACTCAGGAAAATTCTCCCCATAACCGTCAGGCAAGTCCTCCCCGATGCCAACGGCGGAGAGAGCCAGCGACACGGTCGAGGCTTTGAAGCAGAGATTGAAGGAGGGACACCGACGACGACGGAGATTAAATAGAGGAAATTGAACGGACGATGGGAGTGGGGATGAGGAGTGAGAGTGGAATAGCTTTGGTGGGAGAGTAGAGATAGAGTGGAGAATCGCCATGAATGTATTGAATTGAGACTTTCCTCTGCACAACACAGATTTGGAGTATCGAACCGAAGCTTACATTTAATCAACAAGCGCCAGCGAGATCCACCGAGTGGGCACTGTGTTCGGATTTATTACATTCACGTCATGACACGTACAGGTTCAAAATTCGAGGCAAAATTACGATTTTTTTTTTCTACGAAGGAAAATCAAAAGAAAAAAAATAAAAGCATCCTAGCTAACGCAAGGTCCTTCGGTACAAAGCGGGGTGTTTGTCTCAGTGGATTTGGTTTCGGATAGTCACCGGGGATTCCTGCAGTATATGCAGGCCTGGACTGAAAGCCGCTACGAGCGAGACCATCCGATCTACACACTGGTTCTTTTCGCGATATACGTGCCGGAGTTGCACCTCTCATATTCGGTGTAATAAACCTGGAGTACCTATCACCAACAAAATATCGTCAGGAAAGACTAAATTAGAAGAGGATAAGATGTTAATGACCTCAAGGGAGCCTACTTCAACGATCACTCTTTTATAGCTCATTGACCAAGCCAGTGCAAGGCTCGAATGTACATCCCAGAGTTTCGCAGCTACAGGGAAACCCTGTCCGATGTGGTGAGTGAAACCTCCACACCACCTCCCTTGACTATCTCGAAGTAAACCGCCCGCTATAGTAATGTTGGACCCTTGGTTGACTGCCCCATCTAAATTGAGCGTAATCCAATCCACTGCTGGTTTAGTCATCCAACTAAATGGTCGACAGGTAGTCCCTGATTTTGCAACACACAGCTCTCCGTTGTCCTTGCTCTGTCTATCCACCTGATATATTTCATAACGACTTGGGGACCTGCTTCTGGCCAAACAAAACCTGCGTCAAATATGTTGCGATTTATCCATTACTAGAGAAACCAGCAGGCTACTCTATAGATCGTTCCCCAAGTGACCTGGTTGACTTGAACTAGCCTCCGAAGGTTGTGAGCCACCCATTGATCGACTTCGTGTTGGAAAAAGTTCGTGTCCATTGCCTCCGAGGGAAACTTACACCAAAATGCTTTCACGCGTGGGCAATTGCGAATGGCGTGCAAACTGGATTCTTCTTGTCCACAGAAATGACAATTACCATCCGTAGTGAGCTTACAAGCCACGCGTTGTTTATTGGTCAGTAATTTTCCTTTAGTGAAGAGTCACAGGAAGGCTCTAATCCGCTGAGGCTCTGCCCATTTTCAGATGGATTCCCAAAGACCAATGTGAGCGTCCGTAGTGCTGCCTTCAATTAAGCCATAGGCTGAAACCACCGTAAACCGCCCATGGCTAGTTGGTCCCCAAAATAGGATATTGTCCGCTAGACCATTTGCAGGTGCCTGTATCTCCGCAATATCCATACAGACCATGGAGGGGAAGCATTGTTGGAACAAGTTCCAACGCCAGTTTCCACCCTCATCTGTAAACTCCGCCACTGTGGCGTAAATAAGGCTAGCTGGGAGAGGAGTGGTCACCATTGTTATTAGAGGTCCCCACTCATTTGCCCAATTATCCAACCAGAAGTGTATGCGTCTCCCATTGCCCAGCTTCCATTTCATACCTTGGCGTACATACTGCCAAGTGGCGGAAATGCCCTTCCAAATGATCGAGGCCCCGTTTCTGTCTATATTTGCTGGGGATAGGGTTTGGGCCTAGACGATATTTAACCCTGACGAGTTTGACCCATAGAGATGTGGGTTGATTGATCAACGCCCATCCTAGTTTAGTCAATAAAGCATCGTTTGAAGACCGAATACATTTGAGGCCTAGACCCTCGGTTTTTTTAAGCTTACAAACGAAATTCCAATTAACAAGATGTATTTTCCTCTGTTCGCTTGTTGCTCCCCAGATAAAGTCCCTTATGATTCTCTCTAAATCATCGCACAGTTGCCTCGGGAGTCTCACCATCTGCTTCGTGTAAATGGGGAGAGAAGAAATTGCAGGCTGGGTGAGAGTAACTCGCCCCGCCAGAGATAAACTCTTTGCTCTCCAGCCTGCGAGTTTTTTTTTAGCGTTGTCAATGATGTATTGATAAGTATGTCTTGTTGTATGTTCATAGATCAAAGGGACTCCTAAATACTTGCCAAGATTGGTCGTACAAGGGATATGTAAGGTTTGACTGAGGCGACGAGCGGTTGTAGGGCAGACATTCTTGGAAAAAAATATCCTAGTTTTGTCTATATTTACTTTCTGTCCCGAGGCCTGACAAAACACCTCCAAAGTCCTTGCAATTACTTGCGTATGTGAATCCTCCACTTAAGCAAACATAACAAGATCATCTGCAAAGAAAAGATGAGAAATGGGAGGTCCTGTAGGGCTCAGTGTGACCGGTTTCCACTGCCCTTGACCCACTGCTTGGAAGATGAGCTGACTCAGCCTTTCCATGCACAGGGCAAAAAGGTAAGGCGAGAGCGAATCTTCCTGCCGAATACCGCAGGAAGGAGTGAAGGAATCCGATAGAGTACCTTTCCAGTCAACTTGCTTAGACACCGTCCTCACACATTGCATAATGACCTTGATTAAAGGAACCGGTAACCCAATGTCATGTAAAGTGTTTTGGATGAAGTCCCATTTTAGCCTGTCATATGCTTTCTTCAAGTCCACCTTAATAGCTAAATATCCAGTTTTGCCGGACTTCTTACGCATTGAGTGAATGGCCTCCTGGGCTATGATAATGTTATCAGTAATTTGTCTACCCGAAATAAAACTACATTGATTGGCCTCTACCAAATAAATCAAATGGGATTTCAGCCTGTTCGCTATAATTTTGGAAATGATCTTATAAAGCATAGAGCAGAGGCTAATTGGGCAAAATTGAGTAATATTCTGAGGGGAAGGGATTTTGGGGATTGTTAGAATATATTTGATATATTCTTTATTTGATTTTGGCATTTTTAATTGGACATATAAAATATGTGATAAGGATGCAATCCTAATTTTGGTGGAATTTAAATTCTTGAAGATGTGTCTTAATTGAGGTTTGGGTATTGAAGATCTGTTTTGGAAGTAGATGATAC